>JASSUY010044240.1:0-25899 GCA_032466535.1 Forpus xanthops
CTGGCAGGGGGGTTGGAACTAGATGATCTTAAGGTCCTTTCCAACCCTAACTATTCTATGATTCTATGATTCTATAACTGCAGCAGTTTCTTCTCGAACAGCTCAGCAATTCTCAACTCTTCTGCTTTGAACACCCAGTAAGATCCCTGCCCAAGCAAGCATGACATCTACAGCAGAAACAGCCATGAACGTGTTTTGCTTTGCACCAGCCCGTAAAAGTTTGATGTTTAAAACATGCTTAGAAAACAGTGAGAGAAGCATCACAAACCAGCCTGAGCCATCTTGCACATACTTAAAATCTGATTGTGTGCTCAAAAGAAAAATAATGGCATAGATTAAATGCATTTTCTTGCAGAAAAGCAGAATTGTGTCTTCTCTTTGTCCAGCATGTGGAATGCTCCCATTGATATACCAGATCCAGATGCATCAGAAAAGACATTTCAGTCTTGGAGTTTTTATTCCAAAATGTAACTAAGGTTTGGGGTATTACTTATATAGATGATTGCTTACTATGAAAGCCAGCTGTTTAATACTCAAAACTAAAGATTAAAATATCTCAATGTATTTCATTTTACCCTTTACTAAACTGCATTTGTGTGCTCAACGTTAACCTTCCCATTCAAATGTCATTAGCTACTAATTAAGATGTTGATATGCTGATTGTATATCTTGCAGTAGAGATGATTTGCAGGCACTTACTAGGTGTTTATCAAACTCCAGCACACATATTGGTTTAGCATAAGCGTGGCACATTTAATTTGCTGAACACTGTCCCAGTTCTCCACTCTTTTTTTCTAATACATAATGAGCAAAACATGGCAAGTTGTCAGGAATCATCCCAGAAAAGGAGAAAAGCAAAATAAGTGACCTCGGCACTCTTGTGTAAGCAGATTTTACCTTTGATTTCAGTAAACCTCATTTAGAAGTCTCTAAAATGATCCCAACATATTAACAAAGTGAATCAACCGCTTGAATCTGTCTACAACTTACATTGTCTCATAGCCAGTAGCAGAAGGCTTTTAGCATTAAAGGTTTGTTTCAAGCAACTTCCCTGTTACTAACAAGAAGCGTTTAAATCAAAGAGAGGCAGTGATGATTCTGCTAGTGCAAAAGGAGTTCTGCAACACAGGGTACATTTTCACAGGACTTTTTAATATAATTTATGAATATTTGCTTGCAACATAATTGTCTTTTCTGCTGACATTTTCAAAGCAACACTGTGATTTGTTGGGTCTCCTGAGAGTCTGAGTACAAAACTGATAATTATATTAAATATACATAGACAATAAAGAGTGTGTTTACATAACTATGCCCATAAATATCTGGTTGAACAGTCATTGTTCTCAAAACCCTTTTAAGCAGCTCTCGGAGGAATCCAGTTCTAATGACATGATGGTTTAAAACATGTTGCTCAGTCTTGTTCCATATTTAATTAACTTTCCTTTTTTAAACTTGTGATGGTGGAGACAATAACAAATAGCTCTGAAAAGAGAGCCAGCTTTGAAACATGAGTGAGACCTTGTCAGGCTTTTGTGTGCCACACACAGAAGAAGATGTGCACACAAGAGGTGGTGGCCAGGGACTGCCCAGTTCCTGGGGGAGCGCATTGCTGCAGCATTCCCAGTTCGACTACTAACAACAATGGCAACAACAATAACAATAATTAAAGAAATTTTTTGCATACAAATAAGGGAAGCAACAAGGGGAGGGAAAATGGATGTATTAAATGGAATTGGCAAAATAGGCCTGAACTTACTTGGTTTTGTGCTGCTACAGAGCAGCAAAGCAAATACCTGAAAGAGAACGGCACATTGCCCACTAAGATGCAAAGGGCGTGTGAACATATAATTGAGCATCAGTGTTTGACTGAACACATTAGGCAGAAACCAAGGTAACATTTCTGAATTCATGGACCGTCTTACTCTATGGAATCCTTCACATCGCTTCATCCCAGGCACGGCTGCAACCACAGCCCAATATTCTGTTTTCACACTGAGCTATTTTTAATTGTCACCAATTAGAATTCATTTACTTTTATGTGTCCTGGTTGTCACAATATTAACATTTGTAAGTCTTTCCCTTTGCAGGCTGTGAGAATCTGTTGTGACATCTCAATAAAGCGGGATTCAATCAAGGTGTGAATGAATTGTTAATCTTGTTATAAATAGAAAATGCCATATGTTGGTAAGGAAGAGATGTCTCTCTTTTTCTGTTGTTGAGGACAGTGGTAATGAAACAAAGTGAGTGGTCATGCCAGAATTACTAATAAAAGCCCAGTCACTGAGACACAGAGAGGACTTCAGCTTTCCATGTGCTATCAAGAAGGAAGTGATAACTATTAATGTGTCCTCGGCAGACAAAGCCCTTGAACTATTCTTTTTGGGGGTTGTCGAGTGACTCAGAAGTCAGGGAAAGCAGTGAGAGCACTGGGGTGAACCAAAGAAATTCTAATACCCTTCCTGTGAGCTGAACCACCTTAACTGGATTGGAAAGTCTAACTTAGGCAGCCAGCTGTGAAAATGTGTATGATGGGAAAATCTCCTATTTTGGGTAGCTGAATGTCTTAAGGCCTAATGAACATTTATTCCTGGATCATATTTTGTTCAGATAAAGAATAAGTACATTTCCTCATAAATCCAGTGCTCACATACTACCTGGGTAGATCACTTCACTTCTTAAGTATAAATTCCATATTTATCCCTGCTACAGGTCTGCGATGTTTCCTAAACACAGTTCTAGCGAACAAGCAGAAGGACTAATTGTTTTATTAAACTATCACTTACAGTAAAACTCATGTCCTCTTGAAATACTGGGAATAAAGCCAGTCTCAGAGGTAAATGGATACCTTGTCCATCAATCCATCCACACTCCCCTCGAACAGATTGATTCTTTCACATGAGGCTAAGGTTATGAGGAGGGGCTCCTCTTAGCTTTTGCTGACTTAGGATGGAGAAAGGCATGCTGCAGCTGGAATGTACACATGCACACAGAGAGCCACATCTCTTCTTCCAACAGGCATGATGATCTGCCTCTCCTGTTGATTCTTCTAAATGCTCTGATAATTCCCCAAGCAATACTCAGTCCTCATTGGGAAGTTCAGATGTCTCCCATAATCTATTTAAACAGCTATTTGGTACCACTGAGAAACCTGCTACTCCAGAAAAGGTAAGAGGATTCCAGTACTTGATACCAGCAGCCAGCTCTCAGAAGCCACCTGGGGCTGCCTGTCGCCGTAAGACCCCTCTATTGCTCCCCACCGACCTGAAGGGGCAGTCGATGCATAAAGTCTTCATCACATTTGCTGTTGCTCTCTTTACTGTTCTTGTATTTACATACCTAGATATTCAACAACTTTGCATGTTTTGCAAGCTGTCATGACATGAGACGCTAGTAATATGCTATGTTTTACTTGCTAACATATTTTTGACATATTTTAGCTTCTGATTATAAGATTGCATCTTTCCCAGCTACCATCTGTCTCAACTCAGTGGCACTCTGGCATTTACAAAAACAGTAGGGTGTAATATTTCTTATATACTTGAACTCTACTAGAAACATGTTCTTTTCAGTCTTAACCAATATGTCACACTTTCACACATGAAGGCTGAAACATCTTATATCCTTTAAGGTATCTGTCAAAAATAAAAAACATATCACATTCAATTTGGCTGAGATGAGTAATATATTAATGAGAGTAAGAATGGGAACAGTTTCTGACTTATAAATAGAACTGGCATTTTACAAGCCTTGAGTGCTCCTGCCCGTATTTATCCTTTTGTCAGCACAAATGAGATATTCATACAAACCCCAGAAATTTATTTTTTGTATTTGGCAAAATATGCACAATATCCTCAAAGCTGGAGTCTTCAACATGACACATTTTTTCTTGGAGTATCTGGTAACCAGACAAAATGTGACATTCAGCAAACTGGAAATCAGCCTTTATATCTACCCTGATAGAACTAGGCAAGCAGTTCCAGCCATTTGGACTTGTCCATGACATTTTGGACATTCCCTCTTTAACTGCAGTGCTTCAGCAACATTGGTTTCCATGGATAAAACCAGCAACTACAGCAATAGAATAATATACTGAAATAGCTGGAGAATGTTCTTTTGGCTATCTATCTTTCATAGATGAGCTGGAGTAGTAGGGAATGCTGGTAAGCAAGGAGAGGTTTTATTCCCCATATTTCTTCTTCTTGAAACTGCAGGCAGTCAGGAGCCAATTCAGACCTAAGCAAAGCTGTGAGGTCTTGTGACAGCTCCACAGGGCCATGGTGCTGCTGAGCGTCATCCCGCAGTTTGCATCCCCTTCAAATCTGCAACCCATTTCTGAAGAAAAAGTGAGGGATATGAGGTTAACAGTGCTACTGGCAGGGCTGCGGTGGCTGCTGGTTGTCAGCGCTAGACCCAGCTCACTTAATAATATCACATTGAAATACAATGATAATTAAACACAGAAGATGTACAGTGACTCCACTGGCAACCAGTGTGTCAAGAGTACAGGTATGAAATTGTTGAGAGTGCCAAATAAAAGAAACAAAGAAACCCAGAGAACAGTGAATATCACCCTCAAGCACACATTGCTTTGCAGTGGGCCAGCAGATCTGCTTCTACCATTACATTTATTTAAATGCCTAGCTTCAAGAAAAGCTATCTACTCCAGCTTAGCAGTGTATAGGTTCTGATGCAATGGAATTCCAGACCCTGGTGGTCCTGTAAGTACTACAGGAGCAGCAATAATAATGCTGCTTTCTAAGGAAAAAGACAAGACACAAGCACGCTCACACATAATGGTAAACTGAATTTATTTCCTTTTGGAAAACAATTCCAGTAATCTCCAGGTTCAGACCGCAGAGTAAACATTAATAACAGTAACATACATGTTAGTTCAACTGATTCAAGAATTTGGCCATGTGAAATCATTAAGGAAAGTCTTGAACACTCAAAGCTTCAAATGGTATCCAGAAAAAAAAAAAAACTTCTTTGACAATCTACATAACAACTATTGCATATATGGTAATGCTATCTGTCATATCGCAAGGCTTACAAATATATATACGGGCCTTATTCAACTGTGGGTTCCTGCTCTGTGAGAAAGAGTCTCTTCATATTTTTCTGCAAGAATCTTCAGCAATAAAAAATAGTCTTAGATTCGTCCGTTTGTATACCAAAAGAGAGATTTTTAGACTGAAGTTTAAAGAAAAGGAAGGCCAAACAGAGCTGGAACATAGCTATTACCTTCTCCCTCCTCCTTGAAAATGACACTTTTTTCTTCAGCTGGTTTTTTTTTTCCCCTCAGCATTATTATTTGTATCTTTCTTGAATAGGGCCCAAGTCCACTTGTCTTTATAAGACCATTTTAGTATCAGACAACATAATACATGTGCAACACTTTATATACAGGAAGTCTATCCGGTGCTCAAAAGTTCAAACACATGAACATCCAACAGTTTTGATAATACAAGTTTTATGGTACAATACAATGTTTCTGAATAATATACATTAACAATGAAAGTTTCGTGCAAAGAGTAAAACATGTTCCCTTTTTGTGCCACAAAGAATTCTCTGGAAGAGACGGGCCTTGCACTAACTGCTGTGCTGGGTCATCGTATGATTCTGTAACAAAAATAAAAGAAAGAGCTTAGTCACAGGACAGGCATTTCTGTGTGAAAGAAGGATGCAAATACAATTGTCCCAACATATCTCACAAAATGATGGACTGGAAAGGGAAGATGTCCAACCTCTCCTTGTTTTAAAGCAGTCACAAGCAGTGTCATTATCAAAGACAGTTATTTTCCCCTTCTGTTTCGCACCGGTATTCTTTCCATGTGCCACAGGAAGAGCATCACACCCTCTCTAGGTAGATCTGGGCTGACCTGCCCCAGTGAAACTGCCCACAGGGTCAATGGTTAGGGTGTCCGCTTACATAGTTCATAGTTTATGCATTATGCAAATAAGAAGTGAATTTATTTGTCAAAAAAGACCAATGCTAATTAGATTGTGCTTCCTAGGCTGTGGCACCACTCCAAATGTTTTACTACATTAAAACCTATTTCTTCCTAAACAGCGTGGCACAGTGTATTCTGATAAGAGTAATTCTGTGCCTAGCAGAGAGCTCAAACACTGATGAGAGCAGGAAGGGCTTCCACAGACCTTCCTTTTGGTCATCAAAAACCACAGGTATTTTTTCCTCAAGTGAATGCAGTGCCTTATGTGAGGTGGCACAGTGAGGACTTTGGAGTCTGAAATTCTCCTTTTCTACATAAGTAATCACCAAATCCAGCAGCAAACACAAGTTTTACCCTCTTTCCCACCACTGCAGTAATCAAGTCAACCACATTTGAGGATGAGAGATGCTATTTCAATTCCTGCACTGGCTCAGATCCTTTATAAGCACTGAATTACAAGCAAGGTACCAATGCAGTACATGTTAAGACTTTTGCAATGTACACTGGATCCACAGATAACTAGAAAAAGTCTGTGACCACTACTTCTCAGAAAAGACTGCAGCCACTGATTAGTGAGGAGTTTTCTCCTTGGTCCTCTGGGCCAGATTTGGGCCAGTGACCCTGAGGACAGGGGTGTCGCATCCTGTGGTTTGCTCCCAGCACATCCAGTCCTTTCACTCTGCTTTATTAAATTAATCTGTCTTAATCCCCTTTGGGCTAACAGTTCAGGATGAACCTATTCCTGAAAGATGGTCATCACTTTCAATGAAGTGAACATCTACTGAACCATACCCTCCAGAGTCACCCATGGAAAGGCACACAAAAGCAGCCTTGGTCAAACAGATGTGAAATACAGCACAACTGCAGATCAGCCTGACAGTTCTCCCTCCCTTCCTTCTCCTCTCTCCCTAAACTGTGCATGCACACAAACATGGGACATTTGGCAAGGAAAGGATCTTACAGAAAGACTGAGGAATTTTTAATGTAGTGCCATTCTGAAGATTAAAGGAAAATGACCCAGTGACACTGAAAGATGCAATTTCCAGATGTGAATACAAAATGATTTAATGCTGATGGCAGGAATTCCAGATTGTCCAGGGCCAAAGAGTGTCAAAAAAATATACTCCACCACTTGATTGCATTTAGCTTCTTATCCCATAAAATCATTTCAAAATGTTGTAAAGCAATAACCATATCTGCAGCTGAGAAGGTCAGCTGTTCACAGGTAATGGGCTCTGACTAAACCACAAAAGCAAGGAAATTTAGAGTTAAGTCCTACAGTCAGCCCTTTTGTCATCCTGTTGTGTCCACTTACTGCAGCATTTACAGCATAACACCACAAGCTTATTGGAGACCCTGCAGTACCTAGAAACAACAGGGCAAGTTAAATAAGTGCTGGCAGCCTGAATTCTGATTTTTCTTCTGCTTCTGACTGGGTGAAGTCATATTTTACCAGTTGTTACACTGCAGAGACTTATTGGGGGGGGGAGGTTGTGTCTAACCAACTGAGAGCAAACATGTCAGTCATACCCATGTTTTATTTCTTTTCACTAAGTGAAAATGCACTAATCAGTTTGAAGCTGGACATGAACAGTTGCACATGAAGCAGTCAAAAGGTGTTTTGGGAGTGTGGCTCTGGCTGCAATGACATTTTTGATTAAAAAACAAGAAGGCCCAAATATGAAGTAGAAAAAAGAAAACACAACATAAGGACTGACTTGCCCCTGCTCTCAGTGTCCCTGACTCCTGTGCTCTGGTGCAAAATGAGGTCCTCTAGAGATAATAAAGAGATAATAGAAAAAAACAAGTGTTGCAGAGAAAAATGAGACAGGGCAGGATACAAACATGAGGAAGTTCTTTGAGCAGTTTAGGCCTTAAAAAAGCAACTATACTTACTTTAAACAGTCAAACAAATCATGGTTTCCAAAGTAATTAAGGCTCCCTAGACATGAGGAACTAGGGAAAAATACCTATTTGGCTAAGTGGGAAAAAAATTCAAAGTGGAAGCACTTCAGAAGCAGAACGTTGACAAGAAAAGCAGAAGGATAGGAGGAGAGAGATAAGAAAATGAAGAAAATTCTGTAATCCCACAGAGAGCCATATTCCACTCCACCAAAAGCCATCTATTGGAGACCCCATGTCTAAGTGACTGAAAATTGCAAACATTAATCCCAGTTATGAACTGTTGTTCTTTTTATGAGGGGTGTTGTGTTTAAAAATTTAGGGCAAAAATTCTCCTCTATTATCCACACAGTAGATCTCAGCTCTGATAGTCTCTTTGCCTTGTGTGCAGCGAGTTCCCTGCCTTCCCGGCAGTGGGAGTTCAGGCAGGCAGGGAAAGCAGAAGTTGGAGCTCCTGCCGGCAGGGACACGGCAGGGACACGGGAGTGTGGGACACCCAGGGAGAGCACAATATTACAGTCTAGATCCTTTGTGCACCTCGGAGAGCACGTTGCCCTTCACTGAAGACTCACTGTGAGCTTGAAACACACCTCCTCATGAAACTTCAAACTAGCCTGCCTGAGTTAGGAGCAATTAGTACACCCACTTGCCAAAGAGAAGTCATTTAACTAAGTACAGGAGATATCGTATGCTCCCCTTCTTTGGCTCCCCTAAATTTGATTGCACATAACCACATCTGTTTAATTATGAGGTAGTCTCCCTACGAAGCAAAAATTTCAATTTCCTACTTAGCCGTGGAAATGGAAAAATTGTTTTTTTTTACCATAATCTTTCCAGGACTTCAGCAATAGCTATGTTAACGTTTCCAAGTGCTGCGATTTCATAAGGAGAAACTAGTTTGCAAACACAAATGCAAGCTTTGCATGCACAAAATGGAGGAACAGTGAACCAGGTGTGTGTGTCACTGCATTTGTTACCATATTAGACATAAACTGAGATAAAAAAACTCCTACATCCCTAATTTTTCTATCTATCTATCTATCTATCTATCTATCTATCTATTTCAGTATTATCTGGAAAGCAGTTATATTACCTAGGAAAACCTGAATTCAATATCTTTCACAAGCAAAATAAACTCTTAAAATGCATTTTTCCTGTTCCTAGGGATGATTATTTTTGTTAGCAGAATCCAGAATCTCAAACGTTATGTGAACTGCTAGAAAATTACATGACACCGTTTTTCCGGATGAAAATGCGTTGAGATATCCCTGCTGTTAGTGTTAAGGAGTTAAAAACATGCAATAACACTGGGTGAGAGAATCTCCTTGGCAAAATAATGCAAAAAAGGTTTCCTTGAAGAAATGCTCGAGACAAAAGAGGCAATAATACTTTTTGTTGCTTGAGGTATCTCTTTGTGTTTTAGATAGAATATGGAACTATTAGGCAGCAAAAAGTTCCTGCCCACAGCATCAAAATTAATGAAGAAAAAAATATCCACAGATAACCACAGACTCACTAGCCCATTAGAATCTTTAATGTGAACTGCAATTGTGTTCAATTTAAATGGGACTTCTGTTTTTTTATGACTAGATGAAACAAGACATGGCTGTACCTGACAAACAGTGCAAAGAGGGTAAACATATGAAGAAATATAAAGATGAAATGCAGATGCATTATTTCAACAGATGGTAACAGTAGCACAGCAGCATGTTATTTTTTCCTTAGTTGAAGAACACAAACACAAGTAATCAATCATCACTGATTAAGTAATTATGGTACCCTCCATGTTATCACTTCTGTGGAATCCTTTCTCTCTGTACGTTACAGACCATCTTGTATTTTTTGCATTTAGAGAAGGAAAGCAGCACCCTGCTGCACTGCAGTACAGTTCCAGGTTGTAAAACAGAACTCCACATTACTATCAACCTTTAAGCACTACATTTTATTTTTTTTAACAAAAGCAATTGGTTTCCAACAGGCTGGATAATAAGTCTTTTGACCTGCATTCTTCTCTGACCCATTAAGGTCACCCCTGTGCTCGGGCATATAGCTGACTTTGGAAATGCCTGCAAGTCCTGCATTTCATCTCTTACCCACTCAAAATAAAGCTTTCTTTAAATGTGTCTGTACGGGTCCCTGAAGACCAGGGAGGCATCCCTGTAGTGGGCAATGGAGGGACAGAAGCTTCTGCCTTTATTAATGAATGCAGACCATTATGAGTCTGGCTGGCTCCTGCACTGTTCCCAGAAGCATATACTGTACGTGACTTAAAATGCTAGAATATTGACACAAAGCGAGCTGGGCACCCCTAAGGAAAATTACTCCTTGGATATAATGTAGGCTCGTAACAGCTATTAGAGTACAAAATAAAACCCTCCGGGATCAAACTGACATATACCGCATTCTACCTACTCCTCAAACATTAGAAGAATTTCTTTGTGAAGGCATTCTCAAGGACAGCATTAAACTGACTTTTGTAGCAATCTGCAACAGCTTTTTGGCTTACAGCTTTTAGTACTAAATCTCTAGTTTGAATCAATATAAGTACTATATCTTCCACATTAATCAATACATTTGGTTCAATACATGTTCTATTAAATTATACTTTCTAATCAAGATTTTTCTGCCTCTCTTCCCTTCTTTTTATTCCAACTTCTTACTCTGTACCATACTTTTCCAACAGTCTGCAGCTAACAAGAGGATGTTGGATTTTACAGAACCAAAGGGGAAGACAGAAAGGTTTGTGGAAAAGGCAAGCCTAGCAAAACCTTAAGTGCACTGGTAATAATAATGAATCAAAAATGCAGCTTCACAGTGTCAACGTGGTTTCCAGAACTTCAGTCTGATGCTTTGTTGAACTGATTGTCATGATATACGACCTCTCACGCAAAAACGTCTGCGCTGGACACTGCTGAAATCTCACATCAATTGGAAAGGCCAAGAGGAGGACAAAAGAGGGGTATTAAGTGGTACCATCAAAACCAAATACATGAAACTCACTCAGATATAATTATGACTTTAAGGTTGATTTTTATACCCTTTCTTCAAACTTGTCTTGCATCTGTACCGCAGCACAAAGTCTCTTGTCAAAGCCCCATTATACTGTGCCAGGGATCTTTCCTGGTAAACTGTAATATGATTATACCCCATTTGAAATTGATGAGATGATTTAGATTTGTGAAATACTCAGATTAAATACATACTATAAATTAAGCTGCAAAAAGGTACTATTTAGCCCAGGTCCTTGGGATATTTGAAACACTGGGATAGAAGATGTCTCCAGCAATCTGAGTGATGTACACAGTTACAAGCAAATGACTTTTCCACACCTGTGTTAGGTTAGGTGGAACGTGGCTATTCCTCATGAGCAGGGAATATGAAATGTAATGTGAAAATGATGAACATGTATATTGCAGGCATTTGCCACTGTCTTACAGATCAGAAACACTGCACTGATGTCCCTTGCTCACAGTCAGTTTCTCTTTTTCTTGTTTCCACATAATCACTGTGAATCTGCAGAGAAACTGTTGCATTTTCTTTTGACATTTAACATCATCTTACTCAGCTCACAGTAGCGTCTTACAATACTTTCTAGATGACACTGTGTCACCATGAAAGAAAAAGGTGAAAGACAAGAAACAGAATTTAAAGACAGGAAAGACCCATTAGGGCATTTTCTCCACCCACCTTGCCAGTGTTGGATTATTGCCTATAGTGTAATTTCAAGTGTTTTGCCCAGTCCAATTTTAATTAGAGCTTCCAATGCTCCTCTTGGGAGACTGTTTCACAGCTTCACAGACCTCAGGGTTATGATTTTTTTTTCCTGATGTTCATCCCAGGAGAGGAAGAGGCTCAGCCAGCCCCTACACACGCATGAAACCAAATCTGCATAGTCAGGAGCTGGTTTCAGTAGAATATCTGGGCCATTTCAAAGCATCTGAAAGCAGTAAACTTCTTTTAATGCCTCAAAACATTAAGGCTTTGGCTCCACTGCTGCTGTAAGCAATTAAGATTCTGTTACATGGGCTTCTCAGGCTCAGTTGCCATCCAGGTAAAAATGTAGCATAGGTAGGATTTGCGGTCCCAAAGGAAGGGTAACTACTTCCACACTCTGCCTCCACCAAATGAACCAGCTGAAGGTTAGGGACATATTGAGGTTTGTCCTGTGCTATAATCCTTAATTGCACTGACAGAGCACCTATGAACTCTCAGATTGAAAATATTTCTGTATTTTCCTCATAAGTGAAAAACAAAAAGAGCAACTTCAGTTGAAGGTCATCAACAGATGACGTGACCATAGATTATTTTCCCTCCCAGGCTTTTCCCTTCCTTTCATAAAATAGTCTACAAAAAACCAAATTCTTGTATCTAAAATCTTGGAACTAGCAGATGTTTCTGATGTGCTTCATCCCTGGAATTACAATGCTTCTGATATAAAAACAAATATGTATTCAGATTGCAATGGTCACACTTATCCTGAGTGAACAAGGGAACTGGAAAGCAGATGATGTCTAATAGTTTTTCATAGGTGAAAAGTAGGAAGCTACATGGAGACTTAGGAGTTCTGGAAAGAAAAAATTCTGGGTAAGGTATCACTACCACCAGTATCTCCACTACTGCAGTGCAGCTGGCAGAGCAGGAGGAGTACCAGTGAACTTCTAAATGCACTGAAGTAGGCAATAAGTTTTATCCAGGCCAAGTTTGATCACCATCATAGACCTAACAAAATACAGTCTCTGTAACCTGAGATTCACAAGGAAATAAGGATTTGATCTGAACTAAACCAGAGTTGTTTCCACAACAAAGAAGGGGCCAAATCCCAAGAGAATCTGTGTTCCCATAAATGCCACTTATGTGTGGTGAACTGATGTTTACCAGCCTTTGAGAATCAGGTCTGTTCTCGGACATGATGGTCAATGAAATGGTCATCTTAGGTCATGACTGACTACTGTTGACAATGATAATTTAAGAAAGTCTACACTGAATTGCAGTTATTCATATAAATTAGCTCACCCAAGCTATGTGATTTGGTATTAACGTCTTTGAAATGGCATGACTGCTAATCGGATCATAATCCTTCTTGCATTTATGCAAAACTCTCAGTGTTCTGGTTCTTCTATTCAAGCATTTCCAGCTGGGCCACAGAAAATCTACCCATAAAAAAAAAATCTCAAATTGCATAGCATGTTCTTAGGGATGCAAACTGAAAATTAAAACCAAACCCAAACCAAAACAAACCCCCTGATACCTATTTTTCTTCAGAGACTTCCAGTAAGTCACTAGTAAAATGTCAATGATTCCTTTTGGATTCATTATTATATGTGAGTACATATATCACAGAATTGTTGTATGGAAAAGAATGACATATATTCCTAGGTACAGCAAATAAGACTTTCATCATTGTCACCAGAAGAGAACAGACACAAACACAGGTGTCTCTTCACTATCCTTGCGTCTGCCTCATTATGAGTGTTGGCAAGGGGCTCATGGCTAAGCCTCTGACATAAATCAGAGTAGCTCCAAGGCTGTCTTAACCTATGGTGACAGTCAATAGCCTTCCATAAGCCTCTCTCCCCTTGTTTGTTATTTATTGAAATGCAGTGGAACTTAAAACAATCTCTTCCATGTCAGGCAAGGTGGTCTGCCTACATGGGCAAGGTGCATGTATTAGCCCATAAACAGTAAGATAATGGTTGGTGATGGGGAGAGAGGGCAATGGTTAGGACATGTTCACAGCAGTTCATTGAAACTGGGAAATCTTTCTGTCCTTTTACGCTGCAAAGGAGCTGCACTGCTAATCAGGAACCAGGCTTATGTCTGGTTTGTAGAAAAACAAGGCCTTTGTGATACTGCAAATGTTTGAAATTAATACACAAGCATTCTTCCCCAACAAGAAAACTGTTCATTAAGAAGAAATAAAAGCTTAAACAAAAAAGGCAAAAGGAGGCACTTCTGAGAAATATATCAAAAGTCTTATTACTTTACAATATGGTTATGGTTACCCTGGTATAAATTAAGAGAAACTCCTCTGAAATCATGGGAGTTTCAAGATAAGGACATGTACAAATATAGCCAGGCCTGCAGGGTTTAAAATAAAGTGAATATTGCTCATGTACTGATTGATTCACGCACACCCTCTGCAGAGGCCACAGCTAGAAGTCTCTTCACCCTGTCAGACACAGCCAGGTAAAGAGCAAGCAGAACCCAAAGCTGAACAAATCCAGATTTATCTGCAGCTATTGTACAACAGAGTAACGGGGGACAACAAGCTTTGATAGGCAATATTGCCTAATAAGATATTCAAGGATTAAGTCATGGTTTTACAGATGTGTTTATGGGCTAGTTGTTGTTCTGCTTTATTTTTTTTTCCCTTTGCTATGTTTAATTTATCATGCTGGTGCTTTCTAAACTACAGTACCTGTAAACAAATTTAAGTTTGACCTCTCTCCCGTTTTATATCCACAAGCAGCACTCCTACTTTATGCTCTAACTTTAGACACCTTAAAGACAAATAAATGTGGGGGGAAGGGGAGGGGGGCAACAAACCCAAACCACAAACCAAAACAACAAAGCAACAGAAACAAACCCCCTTGCCTGACAATATGTGAATACAAATTTGCCTACCTGGGAGTGAGGAACTGGCTTCTAGAACTGCAGCTATGCTATGTCCGGATTCCCTTATAAGTCAAACCCAATTAAACAAACTGCTACTAAATATTTAACATCTCAGTCTGTAATTAGTGACGAATAATGGAAGCTAATGTTAATAATTGCACAGAAATGTCCTGTTTGAAACATTACATGTTTCTTGCTCCTCCTGTTTCTCTCATACTCACTGAATCCTGACAGGTCATTTCAGGAACTAAACTGACAAATTAATCTGGATTTTACACACATCTGTTTGGTCTGCAGTGAAGATGTGAGAAAGAACCTTCCAAGTGGAACTTCTTCTCAAATTTAAAGCAGAGCAACTACTAGATTATGAATTGATTTCAAATGAATTGATTTAAAATCTTAAAGCAACCAGCAGGTCAAGAATTTAAGCTCCTGTCCATAGGATTCAAAAGGTCACCCAATTAAAATGGGGAAGCACACAGAGCTGTGATTTATATGCAAAGGGCAACCTTTCAAACAATGATCCTTTCCAGTTTTCCACAGGTGCATGTACAAGAATTCCTTTGAACAAAATTACAAGTGAAATTACAAGTTTCTTGATACAGCCTGAAAGAAAAGTGCTGTGACTTGCCCGCACTCTTATTATACAGACAGATGCATCCCACATTCATATTGATTGCCAAGTTCACCTCCCTGCCTCGTGACATAAGGCTGGGTATTGTGCTTACCAGGTAACAAAGGGACAGCCTGGAATCTGAATTCCCTGCACATTGCCAGTCAGTGCGTGGGCCCTTGTACAACAGCACTCAGCACACTACAGGTTATGGATCAGCCTGAGACTAACTCAAAGCAACTAACACTGTTTTCACTTAGCTAAAAGCAAACCCTGAACAAGACCCGTTTTAAAATCACCCAATCTAGATTTTATATACGAAAATCATATTGGGTAGTTATCCTGTCAGTAAGCATACCTACACCCAGTTTAAGAGAACATGTAAATGGACTGGTGCGTATTTTTGATCCCAAGATTAGAAACACAAATGAAATATGTCCCCTTGCCTACGGTATGTCAATTTTAAAATGTGTAGGGAAGGAAATGAAAAACTATGGAGTTCTGCTAGCTCTTTTCCTCTTCTAAATGCCCCAAACTGCTGCACATTGGTGCCTCTTTTTCCTTCAAGGCAGCTTGCAAGCAGAGCCAGACTGAGCAGATTTGATGCTAACGGCCAAAGATTTCTGAGCTGATAAGCAGAGGCCCCCACGGCTTTCACTCTCTGACTTCCTTCACAACTGGTTACAGTGCCAGCCCGTCTTGGACATCTTAGAGTCCTTATTCCTACAGCTTTCAAACAAGGAATAGTGGGAACAGGGACATTGCTTATGTGGCAGGCATGGTGTATGTGTGAATTACAAATCTACTGATAGAAAAGAAAATAATGACTATTTTTTTGCCTTCATAGCTGATTAGCAGTTAGACAGTTAAGAACCCTATGCTGACATTTGGTTCTTATAGCAACCTCAACTGGGTTCCCTCTTTTTCAGTTCAAGAAAATCCATATTGTAAAGGTGACTTTTAGAGACACTAAAATGCTATTTTGCCCTTTAGAACAAAGTCACTACTTCTCTGAATTTTGTAAGGACACTCACTGTAAATCAATAAATCTGGAATGTTTACTGACATGGTACCAGGACAATAAAATTTTATGTTTGTCATTGTGGTTGTTGCTTGTAAAATCCAGAAGCCTGGAATCTCTATTGTCTTCTGTTCTGTTGTCATTTGCATTTGTGTACAAGAAGTGTGAAATGTGACCACAGCTAAATGGGAAGAATTTTACTCTCACTTTCTCCTGTTCTCAGATCTATCAAAGAGGAAAGACAGTAAAGTCCCACTCCTACGTTTAAATATTCTCCCCTCCAAAAAAGAAGTGCTACAGAAAGAAGCATGCTTCTACGCCTTTTTCCTTCCTCCCGTGAGGGAAGAAGTATCCTCCTACCAAATGTCATTCTTTGAGGTTGGTCATTCTGTTTCTTGCCACACAGCTGGCCAGTGACACATTGCAAGTTAGACATGTCATTAGATCCTGCCTTGACCCTGTGCTGACAGTAGAAGAAATGCTCTCCCTCACCTCAGGGTTTGACTTGAGAAGCCTTGACACTCCTTTCCCCTAGGCTATCTCCTGCTAGGGGATCCAGCCTCCTGCAGCTGCTGCTTTCACCCTTTGTTGCCCATTAGGACTGGTTTTTAGTGTGGCAACCTTCTGATTGAGTTTAAAGAATCACATTTAGAAGGAAAACAACTGGAGACAACTGCTTTTAGCACCAAGGTGTCTGAAATACAGAACTTTAACTCCGATACGAAAAGATGTGCTGTAGCTATGGTGAGGCTAATCTATAAACCTCACAGTCTTATGTAATTTGCTACTCCAAGTTAATTTTAATTCATTACAATAAACCCCACCTAATTAAAATAACTCTTTAAAGTGAAGTATTAGCTTTAACCCATAAAAAAAAAGAAGCAGAGTCTTCAGTATCGGAGGGCAATTCATCATACCACAGAGCACACTTCTATAAATTCAAAGGAAAGCTATAAACAAGTACCCACAGCAACAGTGTCATGCATAAAGGGGCTGGCAACAGGAGGCCTGCTTTCTAATCAGCCCTCAAAGGAACCTGCCACACAGAAGTGGCACTTATTCTAATTTAAAGCTCTCACAGTTACTTTACCTTGGCAAAATTTATAAACTAATAACTTTAGTAAACAGACTGGCACTCCAAACAGAAAAACAAAGTCAACACAACGGTTCAGGCCCGCGGAGAAAGCAGCTTTCCCAGAAAGGTAGTGTCTTCACCAATGAGATAAAACATTTGTGTGGGGGCTACTCTTACAGTCATTGGTGTTCAGTAACAGTTCTGTGCCATTCCATTTGATCTGTATTGTCACTTCACTGTGGTCTATAGTCTTTTGTCCCTGCAAATCATTTTAGCATCTTAAGGCATTCTATGCACCTGTATATTTGTGCTCTGGTCAGCTCACCAAAGAACTGCTTCTGGATTTGAGGCAGATTACTCAGGGAATAAAGGTTCTCTTAAAGTGCCACTAAATTGCCAGGGCAATCTGCATTCAAAATATCAACTTAAAAATATATTTAATGTTTGCAACTAAAGCTCACGCTCTTTCTTGTCTCTATTATTCTTTCTTCCCAGCAACTGTTGAAAATTACAAAAAATACATTCTTCTCCATTTACATTGATGATGAAAAAGAAGAAAACCTGAAAACAGTAAGTGTTGAGCAGAAAATCTCTGTAATATGTACAGCACAATAATGCTTGGGTTTGTGTTTTTTTTTTTTTGTTATATCCTAAATCACACCACTTTGCAGAAAGTTACTTTTTCAAAACAAAGCAATACTACAGTAAAACAACTGCAGGCAAGATTTTCAAGACGCAGCGCAGTTTGTGTCAGAACCCTCATCACTCGAGGCTGACCTGTCAAACTATCTTGGGGAACATGGTAAAAAGGCACATCAGCAAGTTGGTAAAGAACTTCTGAATGATAAAAAGTATGCATTGCTCTCAAATCACAGAACGCTCTGCAGCGCTAACAGGGTTGTACTGATGCTTACAGCAGATCTGCATCCCTTCCTACTGCTTATAGGCATGCCTGCTCGGGCTGTGCTCCTAAGACCACAGAGAGGGAGGCAAAGTTCCGAAGGTCTCACAGAAGAAACCGAAGAAATAAAAAATCTGTGCTCAGATGAGTGATGTGGAACAGAGATCAGAATTTAGTACTGTACGCACACACCTGCTATCAGCAGTAGAGCTATGCTGCAAATTTGATACAGGTGAAGTCAGTGAGATGACATTTTTGGACCTTGATAAACAGTTTCTGGCACCTATATTTTCAGAAGATTCTCAGTACCTTGTGGAATCTGACCCCCACACACAACCCGCTTCCTTTGGGGACCTAACATGGTCTCAAGGAGCCTTTTCAGGCATTAGGTATTATGATTTTGGCCACAGTGCTTTTCCAGAAGATAACACAATTGTCAAGACGGTCTAACAGAACTCACCAGAGAATAATTTCCAAGGGTTTTGAAATCGCTACTTTCCATAGGTGCATTTCTCTACTAGTTTATGCACAACAGTCCAACATCTGCAGAGGCTTAGTGTTCTTTGCTAAACTGTGTACCTTTTCAGACCAATTCCTATACAGCCACTATGTATTTTCGCAAATCCACGTGGCCTAAACATTCAAATCTTGGGCCATCATGATCCTCTTCACGTGTTAAAGCATTCGTAAGGCTGCCTAAACTCATGTCAGCTTTTAACAGCCCCCATAGGATAGTGACATCAATTAAAAATCCCTGGAATTCATCGGAGTCTGAGACACACCTGTGAGGGCCAAAAGGGAGCGATACAGAACCAGCTAGCAAAATAAACAGGAATCGCTGCATACTGAGGGAATCCTTGGCTGTCTGACTAAGGTACCTTTTATACTGGCAGGGGATGCAAATTGGAGCCCGAGGATCCACACTTTCATTTTCAAAGCACTTTGCAAACATCAACCACTTCACCTTCACACCATTGCTGCAAGGGAAGTAAATATGTACAGTTCCAGCATCCTCTGTTTTCTGGAGGTACAAAGAAGCACAGGGCACTTTTATAGGCACAATCTGTGTTCATGCACAAAAGGGAGTGCATGGACAACCTCCTCCTTTGTGGCCAAATGCGTATCTTAAGTCCACCGAGGGAACTGGTGGCAGAACAGGGATTACTGGAGACACCCTGCTATCCAGCCTGGTCCTAGTCCACTGTGCCTCCCCTTGTTGAATTCCAACTGTACACTGCTTTGCTGTAAAGGACAGATTACTGCATGTCATCCTCCATAATCTCCCCTGTAAGAGATTGCTACACGCTTCCCAGGAACCCCTCCCTTTGCTTCCCCCTACAAATGGTGGCAAGGTTAGAGACGACTTGTTTTCTCAAGGCTGAGATTAAAAATGGCTCTGTGTTTTGCTAAGCATTCCTCTGAAGCACGGGCAGCGCGCGTGTGTGTGTCTGAAAACGACCCAAATGAAAGGAAGGAATGAGAGATGCTAAACAATGCTGCACAAAGTTGCAGACTGTTCGGCTACAGGCCAGAAAATGAATCCAATTTTTCATTCTGTCATTATAAATATTTCAGTGCAAATGGTACTGATTTTCTGCAACTGTGGTTAAGCAAAGGGCCTCCGAGTGAATATTTAAGAAAAAAAAAAAAAAAAGAAAAGAAGGAAAAGAAGAAAAGGAAGGGAGAAAAAGAAGACAACTGGGGGGGGTGGTGTGGAAATTAAGGTTAGCAACCAATTAATTTCAAACTTTCAGTGTAAAAAGATTCTGGGAGAAATTCTACAGTGATGCAGCGTGTGACTCAAAGAAGGAGGAAAAAAAACATTTACTCTGCTCTTCTTCTGACAGTTTCTCATAAAATATCTGCAGTCCATCTATCTTTTAGTACTCCAGGCTCCTCTGGAGAGCAGAAAATAGTAGTTTAAAGCTCACTTCAGTGCCAGTCTGCGGGAGATTGCTTTCCACAGGACCCCTGCTGATGGAGGCCTAGGGGAAGAGGCCCAGGAGTTATTCAATCAGTCCAAGGCTCTGGGGCGGCCGGGGCTCCTTTGAGGGCTGATTATAAAGCTGCCCTCCTGTTGCCTGCCTCCGAACAGAACGAAATGAGCAGCCTCTTGCTGAGCAGATTCTGCAAGAAGGAATTTCACCTGTCATGGAGTTTGTCAGAATTTCAAGATTTATCTTGGTGCAAAATTAATAAAATACCAACTAGGATTTCAGCCTGACTACTCAGCTGTGTCATCTCAAAGTGATCTTTCACCTAAGAAAACCTGGACACAGAGCTACTGGAGTCATTCTTGCCCTACTTTTGCTCGAGAGCTTCAGCAGGATGCTATGACTGAATAATAAAATGATTAGAGCTGGATTTCCTGACAATTACACCTAACGTCAAACGCTGGGTGGGTGCTACCGTCCTAACGCGTGACCTTCACCCTACTTCTGTGGTTCCTAAATCTCTCTGGAATAAGCTAGGAATCTGAAATAGAAAAAGATCATTTCTGCAGTTTATAAGCTAGCAGGTCCCTGATGGCAGCACATCTGTTAAGTTCATACCACTGGTATTCCAGATCTGGATTTGATTTATAAGTTTTAAAGGAATACAAACAACAGACTACATAAGATTACATTCAGTGAAACACTGCAAATTAATATTGCTGTGACAGTCAAGTACATGGCCTTTTAACCATATTCTGAGCCTAATATTGTGGAAAGGTGCCAGGTTGATAATGAATCATCTCAAACCTCTGTGAGTTCAGTTCTTTCAAAGCTAGACAGGGTCAGTGGTCTTCTGACAGTGCCTTGTAGCAATAAAAATAACAATAATAATAAAGAGAAATCTTTGTAAACTGTTTATTTAAGCAAGATTGTAACAGCTTATAGCACTTGGTCACATCAATTTCATATCTCGGGTAGCAAAGAAGCAGTTAACTTGAGGCCTGCAAGAGAGCTTTATAGCTAATAGAGGAGGTCAACTTGTAGAAAGTAAAACAGTTGTCCGCTCAGCCAGCTGATGGGTAAATAAATATTATTCAATTTACGGTGCTGTTGGATCAGATCTTGACATGGAGAAACACAGATCCATTGTACCAAGAAACAGCAAAATATGCCCAGATTTGGAAGAAAGATGCATTTGCTGTCAGTAGCTGCTATCCTACATTGTGGCACTTTCTCTATACTGTTCAAAGCTGTTTGTTGTTTGAAGTAACAAATCTACCTTTCTATTTGCTCGTCAGCATTTCCTAAAAAGAACATAAACCACATGGCAACATATCCCTTTCCTACCTTCTCACCCTTTAAACAACAATTCAGCATTAATACACATCATAAAGCCACCTTTACTAGGCAGTAGTAGTCTGACAGTTTTAACACCAAGAGATCTCACAGTAAAGAGAGAGAGAGAAAGCACACAAGTGAATGCACAGATGGTGGGAGGGGACACAGGGTGCTCTCAGCAGGCTACAGTAGAGATGCATTAACTCCACGGAGGGATAAGGGCTTCCCACCAGTACAGTCATGAATTATAACTGAGCATGGGAGTGAGTTCTTAGTGCCTGTCTCACAGCAAATATACTGTTCCATTTTCCTGCACAATCACCTTTCACCTTTACAAACGCAAAGCAAAGCAAAATGCACTGCTAATATTTAACAATATCACAGGTTCTTTATGTTACATAGCACCCATCTACACACATCTACATCTGCGTATGGGGGGAAGCAGGGTATTCACTGACACAGAGAATCCCCAAGCAGATTTACACACCCATGAGCAGTGCCTGTGCCTAGCGATTCTGCTGCAAAATGAGACTATAACAATACAGATAAACAACTAAAGCTGCATGTAGAAATGTGTGTAACTCAGCAGTATTGGTCCACAAGAACTGAATCATCTCTTTCTCTCTTCCCCTTGTTAACAGGGTGGAGGACATGCAATTTCAGCTTTGAACACAAAGAAAGCTTCACTTAAAAAAAAAATAAATCACAAGGGCTTGCAAAAAATCTTCTCAATTTCCATCCAAAATTATATTTCAGCCTCAATTTGATCAAGGCGCAGTGAACCTCACCCCAATAACAGGTAGAAAAGCTAAACCTAAAAGCTGTTCCTTCTGGCTGGGGTTTTGTAATGAACAGCTCCAGTTGTGTAGCCATCTGCATCAGAGTCTTTTTTGACTAATGTTTGGAATGGAGAAATGTAATGATGCTTTTTTTTCCCCTTAAAAAAAAAAAATGGAGAAAGATAAAAAAAAAAAGAAAAAAGAAAAATAAGGAAAGTCACCACTTTTGAGCCATGACTGCTGTTTACTGGAGTTTCCTGGATGCGTCTCTTTATGAATCACTGACCACACCTTGTTTTCACAAACTATCTGTACCTCCTCCCTAGGGGAATTCATCCCCTCCCAACTTGCCTCCTACTCAATGAACCTATCAATAGAGAAAACTTGTTATTTTAGGAAGCTGAAAATTTCACCAATTTTAAAGGATTCATTTACCATGTCTTTCACTTTCGCTTAAATCCTCAGTGTTCCTGTTCTAAATGACAGCACTGCAAGCACTGCTTTTAAGCACAATTCATCTTGCCTAGCACACCTCGGCCTTTCACACAGAAGGCTGCTCTCTCTCCAACAATGGAGCCTTACTCCTTTATAGCTTGAGGGCAGAGACTGTTACTAGCTGTAGACTTGCCACAAATATCACAATAAAGGATACAAATGTGAATTTCTCTTAAAATATGGGTTCAGCTCCGGAGGTACCTTGCTTTAGAAAACTGTTAGAAGCAAATAATATGTCTTTCTCCAACATGCACAGCGGCCACCCAGTTGAAACAGCTTTTCCAAATGGGTCAATGGAGTCAGGATGCTTGTGAATTTTATACTTTTCTCCACTTTAGGAGTCTAATCGATATTTTAGCTTCCTTCACACTTAATATACTCAATCTTGGCTTGGCAATGTAACTTGTAGAACATTAAAAAACCAAAGAGTAAACATTCCCCCTCTTTTCAAAGCCCTGGAGCTTGAGGAGATGCAGGGCTACTGGGCTAAGCTCTGTGATGGAAGAAACCAGGATTCACACTACAAATCTTAGGAGGTGGCAGGTTTGCTGCTACTGAGTCTCTCTACCTGTGCTTTGGTACACAAAACCATGGAGAGGTGAGGATGCTAGGGTATACAGGGGCCATGGCAACCGTCTGACAGTGCTATGGAGAGAAAAGGGGGCAGACCTTGAGCAGCAAACTTTCAGAGATAATGTTGTGCCATCAGTCATTGGGAAAGTGCAGGACCAGTGGAGAGTGGAGCCAGGAATGAGGAGCTTATTCATGGGGATGGAGTGAGGGGGGCCAGCAGCAGGGTCGGGGGAAGGGAGGCAGATTTGCAGAACTGGCCATGAAGCTCCTCAATACACCATAGCTGGATGCTTCATAAAGTCACACTGATGGCAGTCCCGGAGATGGCCATCTGTTGTCAGCTCTGGGCCAGATGAAAGATAATATAACAGCAGCTACTGGTAGCTAACAGCAGGGCAGTTGCAGGAAGGAATGCATCCTAGAATAAAGAAGTGGACCTTCCTGTTTAGTGCAGAAAATCAGTCATCGATATCAACCATATTAGCAAGAAATTAATGGATAGACAATTAAGAGAACTGAACTGATCCATCAGGGAAACTGTTCAAATGCAGAGTGCTTATTTCTTCTGCTTACTCCAGGTACACGAGCCAACTGACCTGACTAATGGCAAGGTGTGGGCTGAAACATTCAGGGCACAGATGATAAAACCTCATTTTCTGCAAAGGGCAGAATTCCATTTCTAATGATTATTTGTGGGTTAGGGAATGTATTCACTGCTTCCCCTGCCCTCAATCTACAACTGGACTCCCTGTTGTTCACAGAGGTTTCTACAAGGACTGAGGGTAGAAATTGGCCTTCACGTAATAACTGAACTTCCCCTTATTATTACCGTGATTTATTTTTCCAAGTGCCTTATCATTATTATCAGCATCACTCAGCAGAAAAATGTTTGCTTTCCCAACACTGTTATTTCTATCTTGTTTCTTTCTTTGCCCCATAATCTCCTTCCTACTTCTACTCCTCTGCCTTTTGTTTCCTTCTTTTTCTGCCTTTCTGTGCATTTTCCTTTCTGCAGTAACTTCTGGTTTGCTTCTTTAGGCTAAAATCTTGCACACCTCACTGTCCCATTTGCTAAAACAATGTTAATGTTAATGTTGACACATAAGGTTTTTCAGTCAACACTTAAAAAGACAAAGGAACAGTGGAGCTTATCTTCTGATTGCTATGGTTTCTTGCCAGTTTTCAGACTAGAGATAACAAACTTCATTTAACATACTGCATGACACAGTCTTTGCAGTCACAAGGATTATGAACTCTACTATATTACCTGATTCTGCAGAATCTATTCAGTGTTGACCGCATAAGGCAATAAGGAGAATAGATCCAAAGGATGGGTGTATCTTTTTGCTGCTACTGATGTTTTTGAAAAGTTATCCATACTTTGCAGTAACAATCCAAGCATACACAGGCATAAACAGGAAGGAGCAGACAAAATAAGGGAATATATTCAAACACACATTTGGGTATGACTATGTCTTCCTTGAAAGAAGAGACGTTTCTGCTGATTTTTGTATGGTACTTGTGGGCGTAGCTCAGTACTTATTTTGGACATGACATATAGCTTCCAGTCTTTTGCCATTTTACTGTTCCTTAAGTCTAAATTTCTCTTCAAGATTAAAATGGTTCATTTAAAGGCAATACTAATCACTTAAGTGCTACAGTATCTTTGTCAATTTATTCTGTAATTTCATAGCAATATCACTGAAGCATCTGAGAAAACAAACCTATAATTGTGATTCAATTGCTCCAGAAATGTAAGGATCCTTCTCTCAGGGAATGAATATGGGATGTTGCGAACGCATTTTTTTCCTGCTTCTTTACAGGGAAAAATGTGGAAAGTTTCTGAGGTTGACGGTTGCATGTAGAATTACAAGTACATGGGGTATGTGGAGACGAGTAAGAACCATTAATACTAAGCCTACCTTTGCCAAGCACTACTTAGTGAAATCAAAATGGTCGCTGACACTCTGACACTTTGGGCTTGGTGGGCTTTACAGTGTTCTATAAATATTCATGAACTAAAGAAGTACCCACAGGGAGTGTTTACATTTGAATAGGCCAATCAAAGGCAGGTGAACTCAAAAGCCCTAAACCTGGAAATTTCTTATTTAGAAAAGAATTACTGCATGAAAACCTAATATGGCTGTAACATCCCTCAGGCCCCAGGAGGGAAGGGGCACTGGAAGGGGATTCAAAGTATTTTTTTTGGTATTTAAACTTCGCTTGACATTGAAACAAAAGACTTGTGGGGAAACACTTTGAAGGTATGCCCTGAAAGAGCTAATGCATGAGCGCTTCCACCATGCTTCTTATGATTGCTTTTATGAGAAAATTTGCAAAGAAAGTAATTCTTCCTTCTAGGGAAAGAAGTCTCAAGTCTTAGGAACACAAGTCTGATTTTTTTTTTAAGTCTTGGAAGACATGGAAAAAAAGTCAGTGAACATACTGGTGCACACTAATATCCATACACCTATCTGAAATAGAAAGCAGAGGGAATAGGGAAGAAAAACATTCAAACTAATCATAGAATAGTTAGGGTTGGAAAGGACCTTAAGATCATCTAATTCCAATTCCCCTGCCATAGGCAGGGAGACTTCACACTAAACCATATCACCCAAGGCTCTTTCCAACCTGGCCTTGAACACTGCCAGCGATGGAGCATTCACAACTTCCCTGGGCAACCCATTCCAGTGCCTCACCAC
>JASSUY010044241.1:0-63380 GCA_032466535.1 Forpus xanthops
AGCATTCACAACTTCCCTGGACAACCCATTCCAGTGCCTCACCACCCTTACAGTAAAGAATTTCTTCCTCAGGTCCAGTCTAGAGTTACCCTTCATCACCAACTTCATTTCTTAGATGTAAAGTTTCTCACAGGTATTCTAACAGCTGTAAAGAATTATTTCTTTGCACCTTTTCCTCCATCAAGTACCTTTGTCAGGAATATTCTGTTATTGAAGCTTAAATGCTTGCTTTTGTACTATCTACACTCTTTCCTGTTTCTGACTTTTTTAAAGTGTTGCTGACACATCTAAGTCTGAAATACACAAGGCTCCTCTTAAGCACAGAGGTGGAGACGAATTTAAACTTAAGTATCGTAACATGGACATCTCTTAAATCTTAATATTTAAGTAAAAAGATAACTCAGACCAGCTGACTCTAACCTTTCCACTATGGTTTTCATGTTTATAGTATTCTTTCTATAGAACCTATGAGTAGAATTATTTTTGTCTCTGTTTGAAATCAACCAAATTAGAGAACTGTTACTTACTGTAGTGATTCATAATTAATGACTTATAATCTTACAAAATAATGTGTTGCTTAAAATGGCTTAATCTTTCATATGATACACAAGAGCAACTAAACATTTATATCCATAAAATATACTTCAGGAAGTACATTTTAAGGTAGTTAAGCACATGAGGAGAAAAAAAAACAAGGAAAACAATAAAGTGACTTATCACTTAGTTTAATTGTAGATAACCATGTCCAGTGATTACCTTGTTGCTGAAGGTCTGACTGAAGCTGAGTGCTATGAAGCGTTTGCATCAGCCTGGCTGGACTGAAACTATAAATTCTGAATTCATTTGTTAATGAGCAAAGTGTTGACTCAGGCTAACAAATTAGGTAAAAACGCAGTTTTAATGACCTCCACAGGTTCATTGTATGTTCCATTTCAATATATTAGCTCACATATGGATGTATTTTTTCACGGTTTGGAGCTTTTGTGTGGCAGGATAGGTGCATTGGCTTCAGAACTTTCACCAAAGTCCAAAATATGCAGCTGTTCACTGGCATCTAGTCAAGCTCTAACTGACACGGTACTTGGCTATGGATCTCAAATGTGGCCTGGTGCCTGGGATATTTTTAACCATGTAAGGGAATGGCATAAATTGCAGGTTAGACTTGACACTTTCTGCTCCAGCCATCCACCAAGAAACAGATGAAAGGGGTAGTTCCCTTGCCCTGTTTACAAACCTGTCTGAAAGCTGTCATTAGAAAGCTGTACTTCAACCCACTTCTGATACATGCAGTGCTGCTTAGTGGACCTTGTAAGCCATGCTCACCTTCCCAGCTTCAGCTTCCCAAGCAAAATGGGGAGACTTTGGCCAAGTTAGTGATGGTACAGACCCTTATATCTTGAAAGCAGGAGTTCAGTTTATTCTGTCTTAATTAAACATGCTGGTTTAAAAAAAAAAAAAAAGGAACAACAAGATGGGAATAAATGATGATGAAAATCACATACATGGTTAAGAAACTGGTGAAATGATTCAAAGACAGCTCATCTTCTGTGAGAGATTTGTGTCATCTTGTTGATGTAGCCATTACATCAATATAGGCAATGGACCGTGGCCCAGAGCCTAATAAAGCCAGAGCAGGCAGTCTGTGGAAATCATTCAGGTCAGGAGCTGGCAGTATAGTCTTTCAACATCCTTTGGTGATGCAAAATTGCAGCTACTCCAGTTGCCCTTTCTCTGCTTCACTGAAGAGGTGAAGGAATTGGACATCTATATTCACAGGCTCAGCGGACAGATATATTCCTGTACTGGGTTTGTTGGGGTTTTGTTCATGCAGTAATGAATGAAGGTCCAATATATCCCTGCCCCAAGAGGTGCACTCCAACTGAATGTCAGCAATTAATGTGTCAGCATAAAGTGATTTACTCGCAATCTGTTGAAGCAGAGATGTTAAGCAAACCACACTTAACCTTTAAACTTAAAAAATAAAATTAAATTAAAATAAAATTAAAAAAAAAGTTAAAAAAGAAACGAACCCCACACACAATCTTTTTTCTTTAGAAATACTGCCTGAGTCTTTGGTGTTAAGCTCTCAGAATGAAAAGAAAGTTTGTTATACATTCAGTACCCATGTTCTGATGAAAATTGGGTAAGTTAATTACAAAGGCCTAGCAGGCCTTTATTTTTAATCTTGTCCATAGTACACAGAGACAAGGATGGACATGCAAGGAAAGCTAATGGTGAAATAAGAATGGTGAAACTTTGAAACATTTTAGTTTTATTCTTACTTGCTGTTGTAATAGAACGAAAATGTTGGTTCTATTTAAACAAGTTAAGCATAACTAAAAATAATTTAATGTAGAAATATAAAGGAAAGGAGCAGTGAAGCAAAGTGAATGGCTTAGAAGCTGTGATGGAGGTTAACACTATATAACAAGATGGAGTCCCAGGTGTAGTCTACCCAAGGGACCAATCTGGGGAAGTCAGTGGTAGAATCAGGAGGCACACTGGTGGGTAAAACAAAGCAAATCTCTCCTTAGTTTCTAGCACAAAAGATCTGCTGTAGGGCTGTAAAACACATGATGGAACTGATGATGGAACAAGGAGCTGCTGCTGTGGGTAAGAGGAATTAGCTTTATGCTTTTTCCAAGTTGTCTACAAGACAAATATCAATTTATCTTGTAGGTAAGGAACACTGGTGAAATATAAATGTTCATGAAACGCCTGTACAGACAGTTACATGGAAGCTGTAATTTGTTGGGTTTTTTTCTCCTAATCCCATTATTCTCTTTATTATGAACCTCTCCAGACTGTTAAGGTTTTGGGGAAGGACAAGTGACTTTTTAGAAAGTGAAATAGCATTTAACCAGTCGAAAATATCTGGGCCTTATTTCATTATCTGCACATTCTATAAATACTGAGTTTTTTTTCAGGACTGTTCAGACTGCATAAAATTTCTTCTTGAATACCAAATGAGAGGATATAAGGAGGAACAGAAAAAAAAAGGGTTCTGATATTCATAGTGTTTTACAAAGCATGAAGGTAAGAGGGTTTGGTACAATACAGCCTATACATAGCTCTTTAACCCTTCAGTTTAAGTAAGAAACTATTCAGTTATGAAATATCTCATTATGGTTTTACAGAAATTACATAGGATTTGAGGCAGCGTCAGTGTTCCTTGTGTCCCAGGGAATTAGTTGGGCATGAGTATCTCCTAAGTGCTGTTGTACTGTAAACACTGTATCTTGCTAGTAGAGGATTAATCTACTTTGTTCTATGACACACACCTTTGAAAAGATGACTCAGGTTATTCAGGCTTTGTATTGCTTTGTTTAGTATTAATTCTTCCTTATCAATCAGCTTTCTTATCGTTCTTATCATTTAAGATACATTGTAACAAAGCTTAAGTAGCCTGATCAAGATTGAAACCTCACTATGATGACTACAAGGCAAATGCAATTTTAGAATGAATTCCCCCTTGAAGAGCTAAGTTGATAAGTATGCTGTATGGGTATTTATGGACAGTAGCTGAGAAGAAAATACACATATGATAGACAGCTGATGCACAAATGGACATGTTTCGCTCCTTGATTTTCTGTATCAGAAATGCTCAAAGCTCAGTTTTAACACAATGCCCCTAAAACTGCTATAAACTTTCAGAACACAGAGCAAACATGGGTATAGTCTGAACTGTTCTTTCTGGAACAAAATTCGAACACGAAGTGAATGCAACTAATATGTCAATAATCTGAAGAGAATGCCTCAACTGATGTTTAAAAAGCATAGATCTGCCAGTGGCGAGGAGCCAGATAGCATTGTCCTGCTTTGCTTACTGAAGTCATCGTAGTTGCTAGGGGTTTTTGGTTTTGTTTTGCTGGTGAGTTATTGGTTTGTTGTTTCTTCTTTGTATAATAATGGTATAACCAGGCTTCTTAGAATTCAAAGGCTGACTGGTGAAGTCCGAGTAAAGAGATGCTCTTGACACCATTTGTCATGGTTTAAGTCCAGTCAGCCACGTAGCTCGCTCGCTCCACACCCTTCCTCTCCCTCCCCACTCCCTGAGGGATGGGAAGGAGAATTGAAAGAATGCAACTGCCGCGGGTTGAGATAAGAACAGCCCAGTAACTAAGGTATAACACGAACCACTGCTGCTACCACCAGTAATAGTAATGACAAGGGGAATAACAAGGGAAGAGAATACAACCGCTCAGCACCCAATGACTGATACCCAGCCTGACCCAGCAGTGAACTAACCCTTCCGGGTAACTGCCCTCAGTTTATGTAGTGGGCAGGACATGCTGTGGTGTGGAATATCTCTTTGGGCAGTTTGGGTCAGGTGTCCTGCCTCTGCTTCCTTCCGGCTTCCCCTTCTCCCTGGCAGAGCATAAGACTCAGAAAGTCCTTGGTCAGACTAAACATTACTGAGCAGCAACTATAAAAACATCAGTGTTATCAGCACTGTTCTCAGGCCGAAAGTCAAAAACACAGCACTACACCAGCTACTGAGAAGGAGAAAAATGACTGCTGCTGCTGAACCCAGGACACCATTTCAGAAGCATCACTATCTACTGCAAAACGAATGGCAGTGTTGGGCAGATGGGTGCAAATCATCAGTAGTGCTGTAGTGAGATTCCAAAATTTACTCTTTCTCAGGGGAATATGCTGCCTGTAATAATTTATTTGGGGCAAAAAAGGAGCAGTAAAACCCACTTGGGAAACCAATGTGAACTGTGTGAAAACCCAGTAAAAGCCCAGCTAGATGGAGCTCTTACAAAGGGGCTCACATGCCATTGAAGCAGGAAAACATGGATATGCGTACTGAACCAAATATGTCTGATACAGTATGTCGCTATCAGTGCAATAGGAGTGAAAGGAAGGCGATGATCCATACTTATATATTTTCTCATCTTTCTTTCTGAATTACTGACTTCAGAAGGTGCAGAGGAGTTATAAAAGCCTGTGGAACTTTCATATATTCTTCCTATAACCTGATCTGAAAACTGACTTTTTCCACTCTAAATGCTACATGACTGTTCTCCTGAAATGATCTGTTAAAAACATACTGTACCTATAACTAACTGCTCCTAACAGCTGCTGTGTATCTGAATCTAAGGACCACGTGGCCAGGACCAGCACATAAGAAATCAATAGGTCACTGAGATATATGTAACCAGACTGGCGGAGCATTTAAAAGAATTTCATTGGAAGGCAATGCAGAGAATGTAATATGGGAAAATACTGTGAGCTATTATCACACTGAAAAGAAAGAAATTGGAGCTCATGGTTGCTCTTTGCAAGAACAGAACAAACTGATGATTAAAAAAATATGGCAATTTATCTTTTTTTTAGTCATTTTTTGGCTCTTCAAGGTAGAAGCCAGAATCTGTAATGGAGTGTTGTTGACAAAATGTGTGCTGATGCAGAAGATGGAAATATTGTAGTCAAGTTATACAGAGAATCACACTCCCTGTTAAGTTGTAGATATATGTGCAGCATTCCCTGAAACAATTAACTGGTACAAATGTAAAAAAAGATGCATCAGCTCTCAACATGTGTTCAATTGAGAGCCAGAAAAAACATGTTCATGCCAGTGTGAACCATAGTTCAAAGAGCTGGAAAATTCAAAAGACCTTGTCTGAAACTTTCCACTATTGTTTTTGCTAAAAATACTTTTCTTTAAACTAGAAGTATACCTTATTATAAGGTACACCATTTCGTTTTTTTTTTTTTTCTTTCTTTCCTTCTTTTGATTTCAGAAAACAGATTTAAATGTCATATTCTTCTGCACAACATTAACTTGCAGTAAAAGAACCAGTTAGACAAAAGACCATATTTGACGTCAGTCTTTTCTCTTAAGTTTACTAGTCTATCTTTAAACCATTAAATATGTATTCACCCTCATTATTTTGAACCATATCTCAGCTATGGAAGCTAAATAGAAGAGCAACATGATCTCTCAATTAGCAAGAGCTTTCGCTGTTTTCAGCAAGGCTGAAAAAGAGCTAAAACTGATTCCCCCTATAAGCATAATCATTGAATCATAGAATTATAGAATAGGTAGGGTTGGAAAGGACCTTAAGATCATCCAGTTCTGACCCCCTGCAATGGGCATGGTTGAATTGAGGTTGAATTGTTGTGTTAAACTGCATGGCTCTTACTAAAGGCCACTAGTATTGTAATGGTAGAAGAAAACTAATTCTTTTTTAAGTTTCCTTTTCCTTCAGCTATACTACAAGTACAGCTGAAAGGGGTGAACCTCCAGATCTCATTATTCTCTGCACACGATTGTGTGCTGAGGATTTTTATCAAACATACACATTTTGTAGGAAATAATCCAGATATGCGGTGCACTCCATGCATTTTCAATACTGTCTCCCATGAACATTAGAAATTGAACTGTTTGATTAATACAGCTTAACATTCAGTGCACTCCACAAGGTAAGGAGGGAGTTAAGGAAGGTAATTCTCAACAAAGGGAGAGATACTCACTCCTCCCTTCCCCACTGTCCCTTATTGTCACCCTCATTATTGCCCGTTTTGGAAATTGTTCATCCCACATTAATAATCTGAGTTGAGGGAGACTTAATTCTGGAAAAGGCAGTTCCTGCAGGTTATAGTGCATATAAGACAGGGGAGAAAGCTCTTTGACAAGACATTGAAAAGATGGTAATTCTCATTTTTTGTGATTTTAATTCCAAGTGTACAAACCAACTGTAGCTGTAGAGAATTTAAGAAAAACTTAGGGAGTTAGGAAAACTTGAAGAAGTACCTCAACAGCAAGTAAAAGAAAAAATGTATTTTTGCTGGTTCCACTTGCCCATTCTTTGGGTGACTGTATGTGTGTCCATCCCTGTTTGGACACATATTTCTGCATGTGTGGGTACAAATGAAGTCCAGGTCTTTATCAAAAGCATGCTTTGGAATGAGTAACACTTGTGCAACATTTTTAAACTTATATATGTTTTAAACAACTTTACCTAACTTTATTATGAAACTGTCTGCAACTCAAACCCATTGTTGGGCAATGGATTTAAATCCTGATCTGGGGTGACCCATGCAAACCTGTAGAAAATGCGGAAAGGCCTTTTTTGTTTTAACTTCTTTTTTTCAGGATAAGGCTAGGAATAAACATCCATCTCTGAAAAATAAAAAGGTTAAAATGAAACCAAATGCAATTAATTTCTGTAAATAGCATCAACAGGATCCAAAACTTGAAACCGTAAATCGCTAAATAACAAGGATTGTCCCCGAGGTGGATAAACACAGAAATATTTGAATTTTATTCTTTCCAAATTTCCTTTCACTCCAAGCTCCAAATGGAACTTGAATCTTAAAAACCAGAAACTATTTTACAGCATTTTATTGTTGGAAGGTGATCAAGAGGATGTAGCCTAGCCTTAACAGGCTATGACTGGCACCTGAGGTTAGACCTTCAAAGAGCAAACTATTGGCAATGACAGCAGGAACACAAAAGTGAAATGTCTAGTGTACAAGCTTTGGATTAGAATTATTTCATAAGTCTTTTATGTCCAAAAGGAAATAGAAGAAATAAAAAATGTACTTAGTGGACACTTTCACATGGATGGCATTTCCACTCCAAATCTCTGTTTGATTTCTCTTTTTCTTTTTTTCCTTCTTTTTTTTTAACTTTAAAGATTAGAGATGTTTCTAAACTTGGAAGTTTAAGGGAAAAGTCATGCTGTTGACATTTGCTTGCTTTCCTTAATTGCTTACAACCTCAGAAAATATTATTTGTATGTTTCTTTGATTTTACGTGTTTATTGAAACGTTTATTTGCTTCTTCTCTGCATAGAAGATTGAAGCTGTATGTGAGACACAAATAAATTCAAGGAAAAATGCTCTTGTTTTCAATAACTAGAATACAAGTTCAGCTGTGTACTAACTGTAGTTTGGCCAAGACTGAAGATATTAAGAAACTCTTCTGTTAACTATTTTTGTGTTATTTATGGTTCCCATACAATTCCTGCTGACATTTCAGGGATGTGGTCAAGCGGTACCACTACTGTGTGCTGTATCACATTTCTTTTGGTGATTTTACTGCTCTTCATCTTGTCTTTGTCATTTCTGCAGAACTTGTAGTACAAGGATAACGTGTAGAATATGATCTCTGAAGATGCTATTGAAACAGCATGCTTGTGAAACAGAGGGGATTCTCCTCTTGGGAAAAAGCTGTGACAATACAGAATATAGCAGCTGCTTTAGTCTGAGAGGAAGAAGTGCTTATTTTTCTCTAGTCCATTGAGAGAGAGAGATGGAGACAGTCTTGCATCAAAAAGGTGAATTACAGTAGGCCTAGGTGGGTGATTTGGCCCTTGCCTTACCAGTCTCTCTTATCCAAGCATCTCATCTGAACAGCCTCGAGGGTGGATGATTGATGCTTTTTAGTTGCAAGGGGTGAAGGTGCAAAAGCAGGGACACCTTTGCTTGTTGTTTCCAGAAGAAAGTATACTGTCAAAGTCAAGCTGAAACCTTGCAGCATATTGAGATAGCAGGAAGACAGAGTCTTGTGAGACTTGAAATGTGCATGTCTTTCCACATGAACGTACACCACATGGTATCCAAAGCTCTCCTTGGATCCATGGGGCTGCCACCTGTTTGAGTAGTAGCTTTGAGGAGCTGCTTTAACTGCAGCTGATGCCAGCATATTATGAAAAGGGTAGAAAGTAAAGTACTGAGTGTTAGAAGAAAGAGAGAAGAATGGTCAGCTGTTGTAGACAGGAATCTCATGTTTCACACGGGACTTATTTCTCATCATCTAAGCTAAAGTTTATTTCACATATACCCACAACTTCCAAGTGGCCAGGAGCTTTGCAGGGAGTTTCTGCTTGCTTAAGCTGTAACTTGTCAGACCACTTCTATTAAAGACCACTTGTAGGACACAGCAACATAACATCCTCTGAACTTTCTAAGGCACTCAAGTGACTGAGACTGTGCTGCAGGCAGAGGTTCAGTCTTCTCTTCTGGCACTTTATGTTAGGGACTGAAAGCTCCTGCCACAGTGCAGTAAGAAACAGCAGGAACATCTGAAACCACCCCAGCTGTTTTCAAAATGATTGTGCCTGGTACGTCCTGAGAGAGCTGGAAACGTGATGGCAGTAAGATGCTACAGCTTAGGGGCCATGCTGGAGGACAGGACTATAATGTCATGTGACTGACTTCCTCAGCTGTCACTGGTAGTTTTATTGGCTTATAAAAGGGGTATACTTTTAGAGAGACACCATCTCCTGGGAGCTGCTTCTAGCTCTTAAAGGTCACAACAGTAGAAATTTACATTAAGTTCATTACATCCATGGTGTCTTCTCTGTGTACTTGCCACCATGTTTGGGAAGGGCGAAGAAACTCTTCTCACTGTAAACAATGTGGAGAATCTTGTCAGAAAGTATATCCCTATGTCCTCAAATGCCTGTGCAGCAAGCTAATCTTTAAAAAACTTCATAGTGAATGAAAATTAGACCATCTGTACAATGTCCTCTTTATTTTAAACCCTGTCTGTGATAAGTTCAGTGGTACTTCTCTGTTCTAAGGGAAGGTGTTATGAGAAATTATGAAAAATCAACACTTAAGTCCTCTCCTCCATCATATGTTACAGCTTTCTTTGCCAGGCCTCAGGAGTGAGTCCCAGACAATCTAATCTCACTTGATACAGCAGCCATTCTTTACACCTCATAATACTCAGCACCTAAAAACTCTAAAATGCTATCAGTATTTTAAGTATAAAATGATGGCTCACAATTGCAGCTCACCACAACTGAAAACCAGTCTTATTTGTCTATAGGATTTCTTAATCTGTAATGCACTTAAACAGCTGGGAAGGGAGGAATCTTGTTGCATGCCTCCAGTTTCAACATCCTTAACATCAAGATAACTTTCAAAGATCAATCTTTGCAACTAGCCTTTTGTCGCTGTCTGTGGGCTTCTTACCTGGGGATTGGCAGCCAGGCGCAGGTATATCAGTATTGCCTAAACGCAAAGGCAATGTCACATTTTCTTGTGTTACAAACTTTTTAGACTTTTATGAGTTACAAATCTAGAAGTTCTATCTAAAAAGTCAGCTGCAGAGTTTTAATTACCCAAATGATTCCATCTCATCTTATTGTTAATTGCAGGGCATACAGAAGTATAAATTCTGAGGTAACAAAACAAAGATCTCAAGAAGCATCTTGCTTTACAGAAAAAAACTGAGGATCTTGAAAGACTGTGGAATTTCTAAATCTGTGTAACAAGTAGTAGGCAAATATTACCAGATAAGGTGGCTTATCTGAGGCATTTCTGCTTGTTGCTACCTCCAAAGTGATAACATGGCTTCCACCATGCCCAAACAAGCTCTAGCCAGCTGGTTTTGGTGTGAGACTTTGTATCCCATATATCAGTCTATTGCAGCAATAAGGCCAAATGAAGGCTGTAGCACCCATTATAGGGAGATGGTTTGTTTCCTTCTAATGAATTCTACAGTGCTATCAGCTTCTGTAAGTGTCTGCCCAAGAGGAAGTTGGGTCGTTCAGAATGGAGAAAGGAGCTCCTGGTTAGATTTTTTTTTTAACCTCTCATGCAGACACATATATCATCTCTAAGATACACAGATTTCCTGGCTTAAGGAACAAGTAGTTCCTTGAAGACAGCACTAAGGAAACTTGGTTTCCTATTAAACAAAAGCCTGAGTAATGCTTCCCTCAATTTCAAGGTTTCTCTCAAGTGTGTATTCTCTAGTGCATAGTAAAGGGGATGGATCTGTGTTTGCAGTAGTTATGAGATTCCCCTCCTTGTGCCGTATTGCAGCTTTTCCCACAGTTCAGAATAACCAGTCTTGCTGCTCCCTGACAGTTCATTTAGGGACCAGTAACTTTAAGAGTTTCATTCTCTTCAAGGTTTCCACTGTTAGGGTTCTAATTTGGTTTAAAAACTGCCTAACATGTTAGAAATTACTTTTTCTATTTGGAAGGCAAACGAAGTGATCATACATGACTTGTTTCCACAAAGCAACAGGATAAAAATAGCTTTCCTTTAAATTTTGTATCATAAGAAGAAGGCCTGGCTCATAGTTCCACAAGATAATTTTCAAACAAGCACAAGTACTCTGCTAGAGATTTTAGAATGGGTGAACAGCATATGGAAAGGTGGGGAGGATTTAGCTCTCAAAAAGCTTTTGAAAAGATCCTTCACCTAAAGGCAGTCAAAAGGAACCGAATCAGCACAGGATGGTGTCTTCTTGTGGATTAACAATAGCAGAAAATAGGAAATAAAGGGAGACCGTGATGCTTGAATTACACATACAAAATCTGAAATAGTGAGGTGACAGTGTTTTCAAGTCATGCAAATTATTCAGACTTGTCAAACAAACTGATCAAGAGCTATCTCACAATAATGAATGACCAGGCAAGGGAATGGCAGGTACAACCTGATTGTGATAAATGTAAAATAGGATCATAAGCCTAATCATATATTCCCAAGAATGGTCTATATATTGCTTACTACCATGCAGGAAAGAGGCCTTGGTGTAATAACAGTTATCTACCCATTTATTAAACACTATGTGCAGTGTTGCTCACTTTATCCCAAAGAGAGGAACTTTTATTTATAGAAGGACCAAAAAGAATGTGGAGAAAAGATGATGACTTGACTATTCATGCTCAGTTGAATGTAAATGAATTGTATTTGGAATAACAGATTTAACTGAACTGGAAAGTTATAAGTAATGGCCTTAGTGTCTTCTTTTCTTTTCTTATGAAAATAAGACAGGACACAATACAAGAGCAAGGAATTATCATCTTAATAAATTATTTTAAAACCTATATTTCCATACCTTTTTTTTCCAACTGATAACTGATACAGTTAAAAATAATATAGATTTTGTGTTTATAGGATTCAGTATGTATTTGAAGTTTCACACCCTGCCTTTCCCCACTATTGTTACTGAGAATTTTGCACAAAAGTGGAGCTAATACCTTCTTTAGGCAACCATCAGATGTTACTGTTTACTTTGGTCTTTAGGGGTGGGCTTCTCACATAGTTTCACGTCTGAGCATGTTATATTCAATTGCCAAAAGTTAGATACAAAGTTAGACACACTGGAAAAGGCTTTATTTCACCCATTTCAGTTGTCTGCTTTAGGTGACATATATTGCTTCCTGGAAGTGCGTCTTTCTCAACAGTGACTTTGAAGGGACTAATTTGTAATTTACCATACCCAGTGCAGCTTTCTACACTTGGCCAGAGGAATACCATCTACTGTCACACTTGGCCAAAAACTAGTGCATTGGATCAGGATCAATGTGCTTTGGTAAAGATAAGCATGCTTAATCTCACCATCATTTACTGAGATTTACCAGAGATCAAGGGTAAGAAATACTGCTTTGGAATAGAGAATGCAAGTATTTGATGGACCTCACTTGGAAACATAAAAAATGTAATTAATTTTCTATATTCCTAAATTAAATTATTTGCTTAGTTAAGGCTAACTCACTATTCACTATTTCACTTGCTATTTGTCTATATCCTTCAGCCTGTAATTTAAAGGGAGCATTACAACATCTAATTTTCAGTGTCATTTTTGGAGCAAGACTCTTATTGCTCAACATTTCCTGTTGTTAGTACGGAAACTAGCTCTTGGCTCTAAGTATAGTACAAACACAAGAGCCTTCCTGTTTTCTCTGCTGTGCCCATTGACCAGTGACAATATCCTCATTCCCAAGACTTGTGTATAATATCTTAAGAGGAAGTAGCAAACATCTTATTGAAGTATGTACTCATAGTACGTGAGAATATCTATATCCTGAGAGCTCCATATCCCTGGTATTAAAGCTCTTCTATTATTTTTACAGTTTATTTATATGCATTTGCTGTTGGGATATTAAAGAAGTGTACTGAGGAAGAATAAGAGGTGACTGAATATGGACACATGCTATAGTTTCTGGGGTACTAGGACAGCTGTATGGAAAATTAGGATGCATATACCTCTAAGAATGACTAGAGGGTGAAGTTCAGAGACAGGCAAGTATGTCAAAATTCCTACCCTCACCTGCAAGGTCTTGCTTGCCAAACCAAAATTCAGGATACTATAGGGCGAACATCCCTAGCAGATTATCAAGGCTTATTTAAGCACCATAGCATTATCATGCTCTCAGTTATCAGCTTTAAAAAAGAAAATCCAACCCGCATTCCCATTTGACTGTTGCATGACATTTGGGTTAGAATTTACAACCTTGCTTATTGGAAGAGGGTATCATAATTCAAGTAGAATTGAGGTGTAAGGTAAAGTAATCCTGGTTTCTTAAAACCTGTCGTGTTCACCTACGGCATCAAAATGCTTTCAATTTTGCAAGTTTTCAGGCAAGGCCTGGGAACTTACGTATCAGCAATAGGAAGTGAAGCCTAAATAGTCAGCCATGAAGAACTGCTTAAATTACCAAACCAACTACATCATCTAGCAGTAGGGGGCTTTTATTTTTTTCCCACAGGGCCACATAGTGGGTTGGATGGAGTCTGCTTGGATCTTCTCCAGCTTGAAGGAAGTAGGGTGGGGCGGGGGGATTTTTCCAGAGAAAAGAGTAATTATTTGGATTATACAGTGAATTAAATGAAGAGGTTGTTGGGAAATTTAGGCTTTTCCACCCCCACGAGGAGACAGCCTCCTCTAAGGGTTCCCATTCAACCCGACTGCTTGTGGCCAGTAGTTCGTTTGGCAGACTACCAACAGTTTTGCTCATTATGCAAATACCAGGAAGGAAATGGGGATTTTCAGAGGGAGGTGAGGATTTTATAAAGAAAAATGGGCATTTTTACCTCTCATCCAAATCCAAGCATCATTCTATGGGACAAAAAGGACGAACACCTCTGAATATTGGCTTTCTGTCTGCCAGATTCTAAGGCTTATTTACACATGGAGTGATAGGGTTTATTAAATAAGGTTTACTGGGAGCTTTACACTGGGTTGTGCTGAAAAACTAAATCATTAGCAGCTCTTTGTATGTCTAATATAAGAGACTGTATTCAAGAGGATCAAATCAGCAAGAACTGTGGACAGTTTAGAAGCACTGCCAACTGTTGTGATAAAATTCTTGTAATACATGTTTTTTCTTACACCTCATTGCTTGAACTCATCCTATTACGTGAGAATGTCAGCTTTTGTTTAAAAACAAATAAGTCTTTTCCCTGTAGCTAAAGACATTAAGTAAAAAATGACATTCAAAAGGTCAACACACACACAGAGAAAAGAAGGCAAATGAAAGGCAAACATTTTTTATTCACTGAAACCCATGATTATGAGGAAAGAGGCTGACTCACTATTTTTTAGTCCTTACAGTTGACCATCCTGTTCTGACACAATGCATTATACATATTTGAATACAGTGCACAGGGTGGAAAGTTCAGAGCCTTTGCTTTTTTGGTGGAAAGCACCAGTATGGATCACACAGTTGTGCTTTATTTCTTCCCTTTCACCAAAAATGGGGGAACAGTTTTTATGACATTGTTCTTTTTCTTCTCTTTTACCCATTTTTTTCCATCTCTAGTGACATTCAGTTGGAAACCCAGCTTTGAGACTTGACTTAGTTTACACTTCCAGAATTAAAATGATTTTTAAAGCTTAGGGCTGAAATTCATCCCTATACAGGTGGCAAACAAAAAGGTTTATGAATTACTTGCACAGGACCTTGTGCAGGTAATATCCTAATGAAAGTGTTCCAAAGGTAAGGAATGGTCAAAACTTCCTGTGTTTAATGCAATTGAAAATGCACACAAGTGTGTTTCATAGACATATTTCAAGAGGCAGTTTTCAGAGACGCACTGATCAAAAATGCTACATAAGGGGAAATAAGTGAGAGATCTGCAGGTTTTTTTGGGGGGACAGAATTTAGCGTCACTGTACTTTCTCCATTTCTGTCCCTGGAAAAGCTTTAGTTGTTGCAGTTGGGCAGAATGAAGCAAATGGTGGTTTATTCCTCTTTACGCAATAGAAACATTACACAGAATTCAGCTGGTTCAGAAGTTGGGTGCCCAGTATCCACTCTCCATCTTTACTGAGACTACATAAATGTGTATAATTTTCTTATGATTTAGCAGCTTCCAAAGAAAAAAAAAAAGTAATAGTGACGACACTTAGCAGCAATATCAGCAATGCTGAAAGGGCTATAGGTTTGTTCTTTTGACCAATATTAAAGGTTCGAGCCTAGAAGAAGGGGTTAAGAACCAGCTGGTGTTCATTTTATACTAGCTCTTCTAATCCATCAATTATCCAGTTAAGAAATGGCGGTAAAATGTGTACTTTATATATTGCCATTGGGCATCTGCCAGTTAACATGGACCATCTGAGTAATAGTTCTAAGAATCACATGAAAGAAATCAGTAGGGGCCAAAATGTTGAAACTTGAATAATACCTTGGGATCAGAACAGCCTTTGGCCTGACACCATATACTGTATATTTGTTTTGAGAATTCATCAAGTTGTGAGTTTAATGACCAAATGAATATTAATTTCCCTTGGTGTATGGACAAAACACGGGGAAGTTCTACTCCCAAGTGCGGGCAGTTCGCTGGATTTCCAGCAGTGCCCTGTTACCGTCACAGGGCTGGATTTTGATGAGTGATTAGAGGTAGGCACCTGAGCCCCCTGACTGGGAGCCCAGGAGCCTGCCATAAGCCTGTCTGCAATACTGCAGCAGCTGAATTAGACAGGCTTAGAATGGGGTCCAAAAATTACTAGGAGCCTGCCAGGAGGAATCAGCACTTTGAGCCACTGATTGCTAGCCAGTAAGAAATACTGAAGACGGAGGTGGAGAGGCAACTCAGGATCCACAGTCTGGAGTGGGGAAGACCCCAGTTTTGTGGTTTTCAGTACTCACCTGGGAAGAGCGAATCTCAAATTGCAGTCCCAGGTCCAAGAACTGCTTAAGTATTTTATGCAATGTCTGGCTTATTTAAAGTACATAAAGGGCTGTATATTCCTCCATCACCACACACCTCACTTACCCAAGCCACCTTAACTTAGTTTTTGCAAAGCAGAAAAGCTTCCAAAGTATTGAAGAGTATTCAATTTATTTTACCTCCCTTCTCTTCTCCGCAGGATCACACCAAGCACATAGATGGTTAGGACAGTCCAGAGTGTGGTGCTTAAGTAGTGATGCCATCAACCACACCCTGATATCCTGCTAGTTACATTCTCACTTTATTCTGCATGAGATACACAGGCAGGCTCACTGTTGCATAAGGGCAGCATAAGTCCCTACCCCTGCAGGTCTCGGCTACTTTGAGTAGCTCAGATACATTGAGTTGCTGCGCTGTCTGCTCAAGTGATTGTCCATTTCGAGCCTTCTTGCTGACCCTGGATACAGATGTCTGATGTTTGGAAAGGAGTGGTAAGAAAGCAGCTAGCAAAAGGCATAAGAATGTCAGTCCTGGCCTCACATCTTCCCTCAGTTGCTTCTAGCCACTTAGCGAACGTGGCTGTGTTTCACACTCATTAATTTACCATGGCTTAGCATACGGCTCCCTGTCTTCATTCAGCATCTCCCAGTGTATGGTTCCTCTATACTCCTGGTCCCCATTCGCCGTGAATTCTTTCTTACCCACTCTCCTGTCCCCTTTACAAACTCATGTCATACTTTCAGGGTGATCTGCTCTGAAGTCCCTTTAAAATACACATTCAAGGACTGTATTCTCACAACAGCCCTACAGGTCAAACGTTTGTTGACCATTCAACTCAGGAACCAGCTATGAAGATAACAGAATTAGTGGTGCTGTAGGTCTGCAAGCATTTTCGTTTGAAAATTTATGACCGGGGACTGGTTATAGAGAAAACCCACAAAAGTTTTTTCAGTACTATTCTGCCTTCCCCAAGTTGAACCCAAATGGTTCCCAGAAGTTAAACTGAGGCCCATCTAATACTGGTTAAATGAAACACGTAGATCCCTTGGTAGCTGCTGCCAATATACATCCTACAGACCTCTGATCTCTGAGGTGAAGCAACTAAATTTGGGTCAGCGCAGACACATACCTGCAATATCACCTGCCTTTGACATGCTAACTGCCAGTCTAATCTTTTGGAGATATCTATAAAGCAGCTGTTCTGGCCTCTCCAGCAGCCACTTAGTTGCTATTTGTGCAAGTTGCTGCACATTTTAGCTTTGCTAGCAATAATAAATCATACAGGCCTTCTGTCACTGCCATAGGAAGAAAAAAGTCCAATTTTTCAACATCTGTGGGTTTTGTTTCCTGCTTTTGCATTCTGCCCAATTTCAATACTAGGCAATAGACTAATCAGGGACTTTTTAGTGGCAGTTGGTGCCAGATCTCATAACTTCTACCAATTACAGTGAATCACTCAGTTTTAACAATCTCGGCTTTCGTTTCTAGTAAAGTTGACTTTCTGATTCCTGAGTTGAAATGTTTGGAATGCAAAAGCTGAAAGGGAGCGCTCAAATTCAAAGAAAAACTGTTTTTCTTGGATCCATAATGATTATAGGAAATTAAAGTTTCCTACTGAAGCAGTGACAAGATGTCATTGAATATAAGGCCTAAGCTACCTGACAGCAGCCTTTAAAGTCAAATATTTTCTGTATAAATAAAACAACGGTGGCACAAAATAGAAAAATTCCTTCTAAATTTCCATAACTGTGCATTCCTTTCTATTTTTAATAAATAATCCCCTGTATCTTGTTACAGAAAATTTTAACCTACATTATAATTGTCAGAAGAAATCTGACTTGGGACTCCTTGATGCAGATTTTCCAGCACGCCACGTCTTCAGTGTATCAGTTTTCCAACATGTCAGTGATTCAGCAAGAACATTTCATTAAACTCTAGCAGACTGTAGATGATTAATAACCCCAGATAAAACCTCAACTGCCCTTTTAAATCTGGCAGATAAACAACAGTCCTGTTGCAAAAGGAGCAGCGGCTGGGCGATGGACAGTACAGTTCACCTTCTCCAAAGAGCCAGGTTGTGCCCACTTTGCCTCGGAAGAGGAGATGGATGCTGTTAAATCTCACTTGCTGAAGCCTTGTAGGTGAACTGCATAGTTTGTCACAATTGGCAGTCATCACTGAGGATAAGCCAAGACTGGAATAGCAAAGCTGTTGCGTAGGAAGTGCACTGGCAGAGGATATGTGGAGAAACTAGAATAATGGCAGGCTATGTTATACCCAACTTCAACTAATACACCGGCTTTTGCTGTGAAGTTTAAGATGTGCTTTTTATTTAAACAGGAGTATAGCACTTCTTATATCAACAAAGAGTTTCCACACACAGGGCTGACCAAGAGGTATTTTTGATTTAATGCCCCTCAAAAAAATTAAATGAGGAAATATTTTTACATGTGCTTACTAGACTTCAAACATTTTTCTTGAAGCAAACAGTGTGGATTATTCATTAAAATACTTTAAACAAATTGCAGATTTATTTTTTTATTTGCTTGCCTAGCTAAATATTGAGGTTCTCCAGTAATTTTTACCTATGTTTTTATCTTTGACTAAAGGAATAGGCGAAACTTCTACTCCTTCTGCAGTTAACTTGAATAATTAGCATCTGAATAGGGCCAGACAGGGAAGCTATATTGTGTTCCTAGAGTTCCTGCCTGTGGCAGACACTGAGGGTCGGTTCTGCTACCAGCTGCACGAGCTCTTTTTGGCTTCAGCATAGGGGGATTACAAGGGAGAGAAGCCCTGTGATATTGCCTGGAGTGTAGTGAGTAACTCCCAAAGATCATCAGCAGGCAGCACATAACCACATGCCAGCACATGCAGCCCTGCTACCAAGCTGCAAGCTCTTTGGGATTTCTGGGCCCCACTCAAGTGAGTTTGTGATCAGCATGCTTCAGTGCTTCTTTTGTAGTAACTCTCATGTATCTATACATACATACATACACATATATGCATACATATATCTGTGTGTGTGTATGCACCTTTTCCTTTCATGGAAACAGAACCTGAAAGAACAGTGTTTATTAAAGGACCTCATGGGTGGGATCTAGTCCTCTGCTATGTACTGGGTCGCACACTTCTTTCATCAGCCTTTGTACTCCCTGGTGCAGCCATGGTCTGGAGCTTTCTGACCAGGTTAAAGGATTGCAAACAGCATAGAACAACAGAGAATACGCTGGAGTGAGATCTTTCTCTTTCCACTGAGCTCCAGCAGTTTGAGTTGCCACTGTTACCTTTCTACCATCCTACTGCTGGTAGCCTGATCTTTTTTTCTTGGTCTTCACCACTGTTTAGGAAAGAACCAACTGAGGACTTGCCCAGGAGCATACCTTTAAAAATAGGCAGTTATTGTAGCCAAAATGTTTTAACAGAGTTGAAATAGAGTAGAAAGAGTTAACTCAGTTTTTATTGCAAAATTTAATTCAGATTTCATATCTGCATCTCTGTTCTCAAACATCAGGATACAGGTGTTCTTTGGGAGCTTAAAATGTTGGAACAAGTTCTGCCATTTTAGGCCAATCGAAGATTATTTATCCATAAAGTTACAGGATTGTATTGATACCATTTCCACCACTTGAACTGCTAGTTCAAACAAGTATTACTAGTTCAAGTACTTGATTTTGAGAAAACGTTATTGAATGATGGAGGAAGGAAAGGAAAAGAAAGGCTTTTTTCTTCTTCCTTTCAAAGAAATCTCACTGTTAAAACTACAATATAAATCCCCAGCTGACTGTCCCTCTGAACTCAGTCATGCTCCCAGGAACAGTGTGGTTCAGAAAAAGCCATAGCACCAGCTCTGTGCCCTTCAACAGCGCCTTTCAGGCTGAAGTTTTCATTACAATGCAACAGCAGCTTTTCCACAGCCATTTCCATAGAAACATAAAGCAAATTCTTTTCCTGGAATAATAATTTCTGGTGATTCATTGGTTACAGTTCTGTTTCCTGAGCCTTCTGAATTTATGCTGAAAGGTTTCCCACAGTTTGCAGAGAGAAGTCTTCTTATCCTCAGACACTGGCACTGGCCCCAGGGCCATTTAGCCAGATTAAGGGTGGTCATGACACTGCCGGCCTGGTAGGGTTTATTTGTTTCACCCAAAGCCCTCTGCTACATTTCATTGGAGCGGTGCAATTTCCTTGTTTTCCTTTGGATAGTTTTCCCACCCCCTTCTCTTACTGCTTTCTTTGTGGTGTGACTTTGGTAGCAGTGGGTTAGTGATTTGACCACACCAACTGCATTTCATATGTGATGAACTACGCTAATGTTGGGAAGTAGACATTGGAGATTGAAGTTGGACACTACATGTTGCTGTTTCTTTATGATATATGATTGGTGTTGCATATCTCGGTAGTGGGGAGGGGGTTCTGCTTTAAGACAAAAATTTCATAGTTTTTAACAGATACACAGAGGCAAAACTCAGCCTAAAAAACCATCTGTGCAGATATAGCATTTCTTTTGCTTAAACTTCAATTTAAACTCACCAAAGACTTGGTTAACAACTCTTCTCTTGTTCAGCAAATTCTCAGGAGCTAAGGAACACAAGTCTCCTCTCACTTTTCCTTCTTGTCGTTCCTCAGTAACTGCAAATGCCTTTCCTCTCCTGCTATGCAATCTCAGAGGCCTGCATGGAAAAGCCAGCCTGAGAGCAGCTGAAACAAAAATCCAAAGCTTTCTGAGCATTTAGGGAACCTTCTCTACCTCTGACATGTCCTTCTCGTACGGACTGGCTCATTACAAAAGCCTGTCCCTCTTATTTAATGCTGTCTTTTCACCTTCACCTACATTTGATATATATTTGTCTCCTTATTTCCTTGTATTCTGCCATGTTCTGCCTTTAACATTGCTTATACTTTTACTTCTAAATTCTGTTGAAGTTTCCACATTATTCACTTGGGGTTTGTGCTACTTCAAGCTTTTTTCACACTTTGTACCAGTACCAGCTGTTTAGACCATAAACTCTTCAGAGTTCTGCTCTGCTCTGGGACTTTGCTATGCTGGGAGCAGTGCAGGCACATTGAGGGCAGATGTTTAGGCACTAAACCAAAACCCCCTCAGTTTTAAATGACAGTCTGTCATTTGATATGCTGAAGCCGATGATGATTTCTTTGCTGGTGTATCTAGAAATAATATCTACAGCAAAAAAACTCCTATCTGGAGCTACCTGGAGCATGTAATTTTTTAACTTTCTGCTGAGCTCCTGCTTGAAATTCAAATCATTTTAGCAAATCTGTGGCTTTTGGAAAATGTCTCCTCTTGCCATTCTTTTCCTTGCCTTACCCAGAGACCTGAGAGAAATTGTAAACCCACATTGCAAGCCACAGAAAAGCTCCTTTCAGTTGCAGTGAGGTTCCCATTTCACGCTTTTTTTCTATGGGTTTCTCAAGCGAGTGAGAATTTCAAATAAAATTAAAATCCAGTTAAATTTAAAATTGAACATATGCTCTCACTGACATAAATACTCTCCCCAAAAGAGTCGTCTTCCTACTTCCATCGTAGTCAAGCACTTCCCTCTGTTAAAAACAAAGTACCTCTATTATTAAAAGAAGAAATCTACATGTGCTTAAAAAACATGCATGCACAAACCCATGAGTTTGACTGCAGGCACACAAATCTGTTTCACAGTAAGGAATAACAACAGTAAAACTACAGCATTAGTCACATGAAATTTGTCCTCCCTTTAAAAAGACACAAGTCTTTTCCATTTTATACTTGGTCTGGAAAGCTGGAATGCTGGAAAGCTCCCAAGGTCAGCAATTGAAACTGGTTGGAAAATTTTCATGTCAGACAGGACATGTTGAAAAGATAAGCTTTTTTGAGGGAATTTACTCCTGTTTTGATGAAACTTCACATATACCTTTGATTCTTTTGCTTGGAAAAATGTTAAATCATTTTTTATATGATGCGCTGTCACAAAATACGTTTTATTTGGATTTTATTTTCTCCTGTGCTTACATGGTGATATAACACAAACAATAATTTAATTTAGTATAAAAGCAAAGACATTTTTATATTGAGCGGAAGGTGTTCTTATAGCTTTCCAACTTAAAAATACTATAAAATAAATAGAATAGATTGACTAGTAAAACATACTGCTTGACATCTGTAATATGCCTTAGGTGAACATACATTATATAACCAAATATTAATTAAAATTAAATTTGACTTTTCAGATTTGAAAGATCTTTTCTAAGTATTCAAATTGGGACTCAGAGACCAGTTCCTAAATGCTGTTATTTCATGAAACAGAAAGTCCAAATTTGATCTGTTCTGTAAAGAGAGTCATACTAACTGCGTATGGTCCAACCTTCATAGTGAGTGGCTGTGGATGTTGATTTTTAAGACCGTCCTTATGCAGAGAAGCACTTCTCAGAAGATGATGGCAAGGTCATCTTCTGGCTGGACAGTGAAAATTTACTTCGAATGTGCCTTCAGAACTGAGCACTGATCAATAACTAGCAATGACTAGCAGGAGGCTAGGAGTAAAAGGGGTCAAAGACAAACTATAGAAATGGGGGATCTTTCTCCATAGGTTTTATTCTGAATATTTCTGTTGGATTTCTTTTTTCCTTTCCATGCCTCTGAACTGATCTGTTTTCATAACATTGCATTGATTTGTGGTGTTATATGGACTACAGTTGGGTTGATTTCCCCGGAGGTTTTAGCATATCCTTATCACAACAATCAGAAAAGCTTCATCTCATCCTTTTGACTATATCTAGGTTATGGTTCCCATCCCTTGAGTCACCATCAGAATTACTTACCCTTTATTTCTGGCAACTCCCTTCCACTGCTCAACTCATACATGTAATTGAGCTGATGACCTACTTTGGGCTCCTCCGGGGTTTGAATTTCTTTTTTTTTCCTTTTGTGTCTTCTCAAAGTAGAGTTTAATCATATGAGATTGTAATTGATGTCTGTCTTTTGTTCTTCCTACTCCTTTTTATCATGCTTGGAGCCACCTGTGTGCCTGTGTTAAAGTTCCACCATTTCACCCAACCCGCTTGTGCATTTATTTGCTTTCTTTCCCAAGGCCCGTTTCCTTTGGTCTAAGCTTCCTGGTCAAACAGCAAGAATATGCTCTGCCCATTTAATTTTAACTCACTTCTTTTAGAAATAACAACCACTCTCAGCTTTATATTTTTGAAAATATAGAAAAAAAAAGACTTCTCAATCCCTGAGCTCTTGAAGAATTTAAAATCCTTTGCCTAAAGTTTCAAAATGCTTTGTTTACCTTTATCACTTAATAAATGCTACCAGAAAGTCCTGCACTGACAGTCTGTGTCCCTCTTAGATGCAGATACAGGCCTGTGGCTGCTTTCAGGGTTTCCCAGTGTTTCTGCTCTGTGCCAGAACAAAAACAAAATATTGAAAAGTGGCAAAAATTGTATTGCCAAGTTGGCCATATTCCAAATGAAAATAGTAATTTTGGAAACTTGGAAAATTTGTCATTCGGAATTTGTAAAAAACCTTGGAAGGTGCAGGGGAAGATAAAAAGAGGAGAGATTCTTTTACCTAAGTAGATTTTACCTATGACTACATCCCGTTCTGGCAAAAATATAGCAAAACGCAGTCCCGGTATGTGATTTACATGCCTGCGTTGATCTTCTTCCAGAGATTGCTATCAATTATTATGAAGCAATTTTGCCTCTATTTGGAAGACAAAATGTCAAAGCCTTCATAGTCCCTGATGGAAAGTGCTTGGACTGATAGTTTTGAACTTGTGATCGATCCATAGACCCTGACCATTACGGACTGATTTTCAAGCGGTTCTGAATACTGACTAAGCAAATCTAGTTCACATGTGGCATTTAAAATCCCTGCCTTTATTTTTCAAACAGCCATGACACTCCCATACAAATAAAGTCTTTCTGGTATTTTCCTGAGTTTTAAATGAGAAAAAAACTTCTGAACTTCCTAAATTCTAAATGCTATGCCCAGAATCAGTCGTAATCACTGGAATACAAATATTGGGAACTGGTCTTTTTTAAATGTGGATTTTCACAGACTCAGATATTACCCATGGAAAATATAGCAGCCTGTCCAGATATGAGAGGACTATGATTTGCATTAACTCTCTTGTTTGAAAGGTTGTTTAAAAAAGGTAGTATTTCAGATTAATTGTTGTTATAAATATCTGACATCACATCAAAGTGCTTATGTGACCTAAATAGATGCAATCTATCTTTTTTATATTCCTATAAAGACAGTAAGTAGTCTTCTGGAACTGTCTGTAAGATACATGGTTATGTTCTATTACCGATTCATATTTAGCAGAAATTAAGTTACAAAAGATCTTGCACAAAGCAGCACTAAAGACTGGGGTTTTCTTAATGAAAACCTGAGTAAGTTACCAGGAAAAGTATCCCAGCAATCTCTAGCTGTCTGTTGGAGAGAATTTATTTTGCAATATTCTGCTATGCCTTTGGAAGACAGAAGGGAATTAACTATTAGTCTGTGTTTCAGTATTACAGCTACAAGTGCAGAGCACAGAAAACTGGGAAATGTGTTACACATTAATTATAGTCAGTTCTAGTAATATCATGTAGTGTTAATGGGCTACTTTCCTTCTAAGTCATTAAGAATACATTTTCCCAAAAAATTACATATAATCTTTATTGTAGCTTAAGACATAATCATCAAGTTACTCTCAAGTGAAGGATTAAACCCAAAGAATTCAGACTCAAATGTACACGAAGTTGCAGGATCTGAAGGATTAGAAAGTATATTCTACCCTGAAGCAGTACAATAAAATAAACAGATGATTACAAAGGCTTTTTCTTATTTATGGTTCTAAAAGAAATATGATTTCTAAAATAATATTACTGAAGTCCATAATGTTTGGGCTCTTCCTCATTTTACTCATGAAACTGAGTATTTTCAAACACAGAAGCTTAATTCCTTAAATATTCCCCATAAAACAGTATTTCATGTATTTTTTGCCTGTTTTCCAGTGTAGGATAGATCTGGTAAGTTCTGTAGCTAATTACTTAGCTTAGCCATTTTCCTCTTTTTTTGTTGCCATAGCTATCATTTGTTCTACTGAAAGAAAATTAAATGCCTTTTTTTTTTTTCCTAAAAATGCAACTTACTTAAATGGCTCTAAATAAGTGAGATTTAGAGTAAATTATGGCTTTTTAATCAGAGTACGTACTGTTACTGCCAGAATAGGTGTGTGATCTCAGTCCCGCTGATAAGTTTTGGAGGAGGGTAATTCTTTGTAGCATTTTCTGAAGGTTATTTTCAGCTTCCCCTGAAAGACAAAATTTTGCTTAACAACATGAGAGTTAAAGGAATTACAGTCTTTATCAAGCTTTAAGTATAGTTGTAGAAACAACACTGAATTATCCTTGCATTGGCTGCTTGAAGAACCCATCATTAAAATAGCCAAGGACAAAAAAGCAGATCTCACGCAAAGCAGTAAATTGCTTTAAGGTAACATTTAACAGAGCTTGGTGATGTGTTTTTCAAAAGCATTCTGTTACCAAGAACTAGAGAGAGTAATGTGGAGAAATACACTCCTTTTGTGGTAGAAAACCTTGTGAAAAACTCTGTCTTCCTTCCACCAATGCTTGCTCCTTTAATAATGACCCCAGTTCTATAACCGGGGATTTCTGAGCAGCCATTTGCATCTATATTCACTCCAGATATATTAATGGGCTTCTCAGAAGCAAAGGGGCACAGTGTCTGTCTGGGTAAGACAGGGCCAGCATGCATAACATGAACAAGGTATTGTTGCACCAAGGACTTGAACTAGTTTTCACTTACCTGGGGCATCAAAGATGAGCTACACACTTATTTCAGTTCCAAGGCTTTGCACAACTCTACCTTCTGTTTACATTTCTTCTCTCATATTCCCCAGGGTGCCAACACCTTTCCAACCTGAGGCAGGAGTTTGTTCTTTATCTGCTCCTTTTTCACCCTTCACACACACTCCAAAGCTTGCGTCTTGCTTTCTATTGCCCAGTTGGCTTTTGGGAGGGCAAACAAAAATACCAATAAAATAATAAGCCTTTCAGAAAAATCTTCTGTCGGCCCCTTTTTCCCACTCATTTGAAGGCTCCTAGGGGACTGGAGCATTCCAGCTTTCAGTGTCCACACCTCAGCCTCGCACTCGCCCTGCTCCATACAGCTGTGTTGACTTGCAGGCTGCACTCCTTGTCATGTGGATATGGTCATCTCTTTGTCAAAAATCCCCTGTGCTCACTCTCCTTCTGATGTCAAACCAGCCTATGACTGACATCAGGAGGATCAGACGGTCCTCTGATGCTCTCTGATGTAATTTCTCTTATGTTTTCTGATGTTTTCCAGGGGGGGAAAAGAATGTCACATCTTCTGAATGCTCCTTGGATGAAGCTAAAGTATGTAGCAGCTTCAGAGAGTGACTATTAGAGCCCATTGCTGCCCTCCAAACTTGCCTTGGCATGAAAACGGATACTGGCAGTTGCATATTTTTGGCAAGGAAAGATTTTATTCTGATGCACAGGCCTGAATTTGGACATGTTACTTCATACTTCTTGAGGTAAGGGTATTGGAGAGGAAACATTGACACAGGTTGCCTAACTTGAGTCTAGGTATAGTATCCAGTCTTATTCTTGTGTTCTCTGGTACAGGGTGGACAGCATAGAGGCTTTCTAAAAATACATTAATACATCCAAAGGATGTTTTGGAGGCCTCCTGCACTGCTTTGAATTGCATAGAAGACACCTTTGTAACTGGGATGCACACACTCATTTTCTGCTTTTCAACTTCTGATGAAAACTTACTCCAATGAGCAGTTTCTTACCCTTAAAGCTTTCTATCTGTCCTGATAAAGCATTCCTACAGCCTGAGGAACCCTGTCATGAAGGCAGACCTGTCCCAAGATAGCTGTTCTCTATTCACTGTTTGGCCCAGAGAAATGCTGGTTTTACTCATACAAGATAAAATTACTTACAAGCATTTTGGAGTGCCTAAACGGTGTTGTGAGGGCCTGTGGAAAGCCCAACGGGGATTTTGTCAGGAAAGTTCTCTCACAGTCTCCTTGGGGACCTCAAAGAGCCTCCTTTGACCATTCTGTGCCACATCTTGGCAGTTACCTCTTGCTTAAGCTGTTTGCTGCCGTTGCCTCTGCTTCAGTACAGGCAGAGAAGGAAGATGGTGAGGAAGGAGTGGGAGAGACTTCTGTGGAAAGAGAACTACCAGGAAGCAGGAGTGGTAGGGTCTGGATATTTTATTCTGTCTGCACCAACAAGGGCTTGAACTCTTTGTCCATAGCTACTTGAGTATCACTGACTTACTTAACCTTCCAACTACTAATGCTTCTCTTTCACATAAACTCCCTTTTTATCTATAGGTGAGTATCATAATTTTGCCCTCTGAGAAGAATGAATTTGAAATGCTAGATTAAAATCTACCCATTCAGCTTTTACATGATTTTGAATAAAGTATTCCTGCAAAACAAATGTATATAATACTTTCCTATCACAGATCTAATTAACTTGCTAAAATACACTGTCTAGGTATACTGCCCTAGCACATGATACATTTAACAATTTGGTTCATTTAATTACATATCAGGAACACTGGAAAAACAGTCTTGCCACAAACTCAGAAGTTTTAAGTGCCTATTTGTCAAAAAGAGAGGAAAACCTTTTACACTGTTCTATTCAGGAGGACAATTTTTGTTTAGTCTTGGAAATTGTATTATATATACACCAGGTGAAGACCATTGGCACAAGTTCAGCTATCAGGTATGCTGTAAATACTGCAGATCCTTCAGGACAGTATCTTTAAAATCTCTGCTAGCAACAGTAAGCATGTAAAGACACGCTTGTGTGTGCTGGTTTGTCTGTATTTCTGCTGTGAACGTGAACTCAAAGTCATTCTTTTTTAAAACGTCAGGCTTTTCAAACTTTATTCTTGGCTTGCAGTATCTATGTTCAGTTTCCTTTACAAAGATTTCCATATTTCCTAAGGAGAGCTAGCTGACAATGAGACTGTAGCTCCATGATCTTTACTACAGATCTGAGTATGTCTGCCATCTGCAGCAAAGCAAATTTGACCCAGATTTCATGGGAACTCCCAGTCATACCCTTTCCAAATTACCATGACAATTCCTATGCAAACCAGCATTCATCAAGGGACTAATGGTGCATATCCTAGTGTGTATTGTGTCCACTTTAGTTCATTTATTTGTATTCTATTTATATTTATGTATAGGAGTTTTAAGCCTGCTGCCTTGTTGGGATGGTTCCCAAGGAAGATGGCTTTCTGGTTTTAAAAGGTTACTGGGGGCCAGCACTGTGCTTAAGGAATGAGAATCTACAATGTGGAGATGGCAGGTGACTGGTGATGACAGGATGGTGAGTTGGCCAACTGAAGATGATCCTTCTTTGCAAATTAATATTCTGCTGGGTAGTGAGAAATAAATCCATCCCATTTCCAGTCAATGAAATCTCCCATTCAGTCTAAGGGATCCCCAAACAAGCACAATCCAACTCTTGTATTGCATGTGATACATGTGGATGCTTGTGCGTCTACAAGCTGACTTGTGCGGTTACAACATAAAGGGGGTGCTCTTTCCCTGGCTCATGCTTAATTCTTTAATCCCTAATGCAACAGCTGAGATTAGAAGCATGATTCGTGCTCACCTGTTTTCTGGAAGCTGCCAGGGAGATGGATAAAAAGGCTATTGCTCTTTTAAAAGCTTTTTGGATTAATAAATGTCATATTCGTTGTCAGCGCCAGCATCTGCATTCAGAAAATTGCTACTCTTGTTCAAGTATGAGTTTGGAAGATGCATCACATCCTAGAGCATAGAGGTACCTGGAGACAGGCCTACTGGCATGATGAAGTTGGCCATGTGCGTCAGCCTTTCAGGGTGGGTTTGGGAAGCACAGATCCACAAACTGGGAGCAGTTTCCAGCTGTTCAAGAATTCTGTGTTCTCAGAGCATTACTTGTCCCACATCCACTTTCTGACTTTGGCCCACTCAGATGTAGTGGCCTGACCGTTGTCCTCATGCTTCAACTTTTTTAGTAGGGCTGTATTGTCACTGCACAAACACAGGCCCAGGTACTACGGAGGAATTGACATGGTACCTGAAATCTCCCTGCTCAGGTTGCAGTCAGGCTCTGTGGCAGGCAGAGGGCACAGGCTCTGGTTCCTTTAGGCTCGCTCCAGATTCTTACTCTTTTCTCTGTGCTCAGTAATGAGCCTGAGATAGATGGGGCTGTTCCATTTTCACTGCATGGATGCTGTCTCCAGAACCTTACAGTGCATCTGTGCAGACCAGTTGAGATCATGGAAATGCCTGAAGAAAATGGTATAAAATCAATTTTAGGCCAGCTCTGACTGATCAGTGGTGCTATGCTGTAGTTTAACATAGATGAGATGGTTTGTCAGATCTTGTGATGATCTGTATAAAGGAAAAGAAAGATCCATGGTGGAACAAAGCATATTATCCCAAGCCTGTATATCAGGGAAGGCATCTAAGGACAGTGATTTCATAGCAGTAAGAGTAAAAAGGGACAGACTGTCTTCAAAAACTTGAGATAGGTGCTCACTCACAGAGCAGGAAATGCTGTGTCTGCTCAGGGAGAATGTGCACTGGACTCAAAGGAGCAGATTGATTTTTTAAATAACTTTAAATCACAACTGTGGCTCTGTATTGCATTTTCTGTCTGCATTACATGCAACAGAATCTAACACAAAGTTCTCTCAAAATTGCTTCAGCAGTAAGTAGCCTAAAAAGTTAAGCTATCACATTTACTAGTGTCAAAGTGGGTGAAATTATTGTGAATTGCTGAAATCATTGCATTTTCCTTGTAGCCACCATAGAAAATGCTGTGCTAGTGCTTCCCCAAGGGACTTCAGGTGAGACATTCTGTACCATAGCCCAGAAATTGATACCTAGAAAAGCAATTTCTTGTCTCCAAGGAACTGGTTCTCCATCACTATAGTGTAATGAAGCTTTCACATCAAGGCCTCAATACTTCAAATGTACGAGTGTGGGAAACTGCAAGATAAACAAGGTCACTTTGTTGCAGCTGTGCTTGATGATAGTAGCTTGTCATTGATTGCTTCAAATGTTTATAGCCTATGCTTGGTGTCTTCCAAATTAAGAAGGTATGAACTGTGCCCTAAGTCGACCATGATCTTATGTCTTGTTAAAATCACTGCTATGAATGTTGGGGTCACTCTGATTTAACTGGTAGCTGGTATCAGTGGAGCATAAAGTGAAGCTGAAGGCTTAGCAAGGGAGCAGACATGCAGAGTACCGCTGAATTTCTTGGTTAGCCAGGTCACAGAAGGTACATCGTGGCATAAGAAGTCAGAGAATAAATCCCAAGCTGTGTGTAAGGATAGCTTCTCTACGAAACCTATTTTCTCTCTGCACAGCTGAAAAGCATCTGGCAAGCAGTGAGAAAGGTGGCTTTAAGCAACTCTAAGTCCATTCCTCTGATCCTGGGCCAGCTAGGGACTGTTTAGTCCTCTGTATAATTCAGAGAAGCCTAAGGCTGTGCTTTCTGCCCTGTGCTGACATGCCTTCTTCAGAGAAGGTGGGGAGAGCAGGTGGTAGGGAGTAGGCATAGCCCTGGTTGGATTCTCCTCTGTCTATGGAGCAGCAGAACTGCAGGGCAGCTCTCTGCCTGCTTTTGTGCTGTTGAGGCAAATGTTGCACGAAGTGTTGAGTCTGCTCTGCATGGAGCAATCAGTTAACTTCAGAGATCTATTTATTTATTTTAGCATAAAACACTCTTGAGGGCTTCTGATCTAGATGGGTCATGACTCAACAAATGCTTTACTTATTCCAGTATCATACCATGTTGCTGCCCTGGGCTTGTTTCTGATCTTAGGCACTTGAAGTGGAGTTTCGATAGCTGGGCAGCTTTCAAAATCAGCAAGTCAGACAAAAGAAGAAAAGGAATGAAGGCGCAGCACACTCATTCAGCATAATTGTCTGACATCTGTAGCAGTTAATTGCTGGAGATGAGAAGCAAATAAATCTCTGTTTTATGACTACACAGAGATCTGCAGCATTACAAAGCAGGGTCTGTTTCACATAATGGCCAAGGAACAGGCACGAATTGATTTTCATTTACATTGTAAATAATGTGATAATAAGACAAGGCGTTGGGCTCAGCCCAAGAAGTATTCAACTTTTCTTGCTCCAACTACGTAGGTTTAAAGTGCAAAGAATGATTAAATCATCAAAAGGACCTTACTTTAGTCTCTGAGCAGAGACTTAACTCTGACCAACCACAGTAACAAAGTTTATGTATATAAAATAAATTTTCTTGGAGAAGCTCAGTGACATCTTAGTAAGTCAAGCAGAAAAAACTTACGATGTGTTAGCTTGCAGGAAAGGGAGAGCTAAGGCAGTTGCTCTTTCCCCTGCTTTTTAAAGCATCACTTGCACACGGAACAATGCTGCCTGGTTTTGACTTAGGCTGAATTTCACTTCCATTAGCATTGTGAAGTCAGCCATGCTACTGGTGCTACTGGAGGAGTCTTAGCCATTGAAATCAGTGGGAGCCTGCTCATGTAAATGAGTAGACTTGAGGTTGAAGGAGAATCAGTCACCATATGTCTCATCTATTATTCTCCCTCTCTAAATATAGCCCGTGCTGTTGCTCAGAAGCTATGTGGTAGGCTCACGCAAGCTGGGAAACCTTCCAATCTGATGTCATCACATGGGACATCCTGCCTGCGACAGTGGGGACCTTGTCCAGCCAGCTGGCCCTGCCATTCCCTTGCATGTATAGCCTCCTGGAAGTGGGGGCCAGCCTTTGGTACCATACTCAGGATCTCCTCTCACAGCTTTGCTTTCCCATCCTGAAACAAGAATATTCTGAGCAACTTTAGAATATACTGGAAACCACTGGAATTGCTGGGAACAAAGGTGGCCTGTTAGCTTCCCCCAGCTCAGATGTCAGGGTGAGTTCATTATAAACTCCCTACCCCCCTCATAGAAATTCCTGTCAGGAAGAGAGTTTGGAAAGGGGCCCAAACAGCTCCTCCAAAGACTATTCACAGATTGGCAGCCCCAAGTGTTCACTCCTTATAAATTAAGCCTATGAAACCATGCAGTTACTAAAAATAACCCATCTGGGTGTCTTTCTATTTGTTTTTCATTTTGAGGGGCACTGCAGGTATGTGTCACATTGCAATTTTTTGGCTAAGCAGTCTCTTTTTCAAGAGAACATAACTTGAGTTCCTTGCAGAATAACTTGACTCCAGGAGCTGGGATGCTAGAGAACAAAATTACTCCAGTTAGGATTCTCACACAGCTGTGAAAATCGATTACCGTAGTCATGGCTGGTGCTTCAGTAGAGTCTCCCCTTGTTAGGCGACCAACTTGTCCTGATGTTGTTAATTAGAAGAATGGTAATAGAAAGTGGTTGGCCTGCATGTATAAGAGTAGGAGACATACTTAAATCACCACTAAATAGCTCAATATTTAACGGGAGCCACTCTTCAACCCAGTGTGCAGCCTGCAATATAAGATTCAAAAAGACATTTGGAAAAGTATCTGTTGGAGGTACTGTCTGACATGAGGCACAATCTCATGTATACAATATGTGTATCTGGTCTTATGTAAAACTGTTAATTTATGTAACATTGCTATTCAAAATTCAGATATACCCCTTTTTCTGATAGTATTCTTAAAACATGTATTGTGAAAGAAGGCAACCAACTGTTCTTAAGTCCAAAATATCCGTTATCTTTCAAAATGCAAATAAATCCTAAAGATTAAATCCTTGATGCTGCATTTATCCTTGCTTTGCTGTATGCTAAATATCTTGTATTTGTCGTAGATGACTTTTGCACATGGGGAGAGGATCTTTTGTTGTGCATTTTGTTAAGAGCCATGGAACAAGAGAATTCAGAGAATGAACAGTCTAGTGCTAGTATAGGTATGTCGAGAGTAGGAGGATCTATCATGTTGCTTCACTTGAGAAAACTCAAGGAACAAACACAGGCTTTAGCAACCTCTAGTGTTTCAAGTGTAGTGCTGTGATCTCAGTTTGCTCCAGAAGGAAGTTGTGGCTGTGGTGAATTCTTGTAGGCAATCATATAAGCCACCAAAAAAAAAAAGTCAGGAAAGTGAGAATGGAATAGGAAAATTGTGGGGAATATGCCTTTGCATTGTAGAGGAAGTTGTGTAAATAAAGCAAAATTTGAAGGAACAGAGGTGGCCTGTTTTCCAATGTGAAGAGCTACAAATTCTTGCAAATGTGTGGCAAAAGATCAGCGTATTTTCAGAATAAATGTGTTAAATAGGTCTTGAAATTCTTCTCATAGCTAAGGAAAAGGGAGAGAAAACTAGGGTGAGATATGGGGTCTTTACTGAGAGTTACTGCTACAGAATTAGAGACTAAGAAGCAGAAATGAATGTACTTGCTTGCCGTTTTCATCCTGGGGCGGACTGAGAGAAGAAACAGCCAATATTGTAAATGTCCTTAGGGTTGATGGGTTTTGGTCAGCAATCAAACCTCTGACAGAGAGCCACAAAGCAAATAACAATTGAGAAAGAACTCCCCAAATGGTAAACTCAGCTGCATCATGAGTGTAACGTATGCACTGTATTGACTGATTTTAATGTGTATGCGCCAGCAGTAGTGAGCTTAGTATCAAGGGATGTGAGAATGCTCTACTCTGGCGTACACTTTGATACTCTTATCTGCTCCCTCTGAGACTACCTTCTGTTCCACGAGCCCTAACCCTATGTCATGTAGCACTGTTGTCCTCCCCTTGCATTTTCATAGGCACAATAAAGGGTAGGGAAGTTTTTCATGCAGAGCACAAGTCAGCTTTCAGAGTTTCGCATTCTCACTTTTGTGCCTGCCAGCACTTTTCTTCTTCTTCCACCCCCCACCCCCTCTTTTCCTGTCATGCCTTTTTGTCACACAGGCTGTGCATTAATCACTAATCTCTAGACCACACTAGGAGGTCTAAGAGAGTGCAAGTGGATCACTCAAGGTAAGCATAACCAGTCTTACCTGAACACTTTGTCTGCAAGTGTCTTGACATCCTTGTAAATTAAAAGCAGCATTTACCGTGTTACAGGCTGAAGAGTTACGGCTGACAATAATCACTGTGCAGGATGTACACACCCAATCAATCAATCCCTCAGCTTGTTGACAAAAATGCTAGGTATGGTAATTTACTGTTTAAATATTGTGAAATGAGCTGGTAGTTTCAGCAGCTCCTAGTCAGCAAGTCTGGTATCACACACATGAACAAAATGTCACAATTGCTTCTAATCGGCAACCTTGTTGACAATCCCAATAAAGGCTCTGGGTAACATGAGCAGAGAAACTTGACTGTTCTCTTATCACAAGAGTGTGATATCTTAGTAGAAACATGTGGAAAGCTGTCAGTGCTGTCATCCATGCTGGTTTTCAACTGTGCTTAAAAATCTTCAACCTCCCAAATGGTTAGTGGGTCTAGAATCAGTGAGAGGAGAAGGCAGAAAGAGAGGAGAAAAAGGTTTGAATGAGTTATTGTGCATGTAAATCTTCTGTGTAAAGTTCATTCATACACTTGAGCATGGCTTGGTTTTAGCAGAACACAGTATGCAGTGTGAATGAAATTTTAAAGCTTGTGTGCTGAGCTGGAACAGTCTATATACCTACTATACAGCTACACACTAAGTCTTTAGGGGCAATGTACTGAACACTTCTAAAATCAAGCTATTTACTTGACCACATCTGAAAATATCAGCCAGCAATGACAGCATGCCAGTTTTTGCAGCTAACCACATCACTAGGCTCAGGTGGGAATCCAAGATCTGCTTCAAAGGCCATTGAGCCTTTGAATTTTGGATCAGGCCTCAGTTAGTTCCAGGGAATATAACCTGGTATAGCACCTTCTTCTGCCACACTCAGCATTTAAATTGAACTAGCTTAAACTTGCTCAGGCTTCGTAAGAATCCCTAAGCCTTGCAATCCACTCACTGATAAGGATCTTGCATCCACTTATACATTGCCTCTCAATTTGGCCATTGAGTCAAAAGTAGATGCTATCTTTCTGCTTTACTCTCCTACCTTCTGGGATACAGAAAAGACTAACAGAAAAGCAGCATAAAGGATCATGTAAGTTAAAGTAGTGGGTAACTCTCAGAGAACCAAAGCAGAAAAACTTGTCTTTCTGGAAAGTGCAGCCTTCTTTGTTTTTTTATTTAAGCATAGCACCTTCTAACAGGTGATAATAGCACCTTCTAAGGCAGGTGATAATTTTTGAATAGCTCCGGAAACGTGTCTGGTGATGCTGTCAGTCACCTCTCCTGGCTGGTACAGAGCAAGGCTGAAATAATCACATTGATCCTACACATTTTGTATAACAGGCTGAAATAGTTTTCATTTCCTGCCAGCAGGAAGGGAGGAAAGGTGAGGGGGGAAAGGAGCGGAGGGAATGCTGACTCAGGGCTGTTTCCTCCAGCAGTCGAACATGACTCTCTGAAGACTTACTTTAATATGCTCCCATGGCATAGAAGGTTCTTTGTTTATTGTTCCATTTGCATGTGGACTACCCTAGAAGTGAAGCATTAACAAATGACAACACAAAATTATAGCTAGGAAACTCTAAAGTAGTTCTAATTTCTTTTCAAAATGCACAGCAACATGCCAAGTTATTTATTCACACAGATTGTCTATTTTATTACACTGTTACATGCTCTGGAGTGAGGAGATAAATAGTGGCAGAGAGAACAGTAAACTCATCATAATTGTACTTCTGAACAGGCTGTGGATTAATATTTGGATTTGTCTTGACCTTAACAAATTCTCTGAGAATTGCATGAAGTCATCTAGCCTTATCCCTCTTTGAAATCTTGTATTCCAGAAACTGAAAGATTGATGAAATTGGTAGCTTTGTGGTATCTTAACCACTTTTAAGCAAAAAATATCACCGTTTTTGTTCATTTCAACATTTAGGCTCATTGCTAAAATTAGAGAACTTTGATTTAAAACAAATGGCTGTCATCTATGATGGATTATACCTTCTTTTCACTGTTCCTGTAAGTCAAAACGGTGCTGGCATGAAGTTCAAAGGCAAAGTTTGAGTGGCAAGTTACAGTTACAAGACTGAAGTCCATTTCTTAAAAATTAGAAGCAAAAAAAACCCCTCAAAACCCAAAATACAAGATAACTTAGTAGATCCAGTGTGCTGCCATGAAGTTATCTCTGAGTACCTGGCAACTGTTCTTCTCAATTTTAAGACAAAGGCTTGGGAATAGGGTAATAATTTGTCACAGGAATGGAGTCACACAGAATATCTCCTTCTCCTATATACAGCACTGACTTTCACATAATATATGTATTGGAGAGGTCTACTTCAAAATCATCTGCAGGACAGAACTTGCCGTCCCTGTGGCAGTAAGCATGAGCATCAGTCTCTTTCAGATTCTGGTTCTCACTGGTAGATGAGATGTTGCCAAAGCAAGTAAAAGAAATATTGCAAGTAAGCAGCGCTACACATAAAGAATGTATAATTCATTGAATCAAATGGGGTTTGTTTTTCCACTTCTTCCACAGCACAAACGGCTTTGCTAGTGGACATTATCAAGCTAATATGGCCTGAATTAATACTATAACTGAAATGAAATTATCACTGTAGAATGTAATATTATCAGTGTGCAATTAGAAAAGGAAATCCACAGCTATCATTCAAAATGCACAGATTTAACTAAATGGTTACTAAATCAAGGCCAAATTGTAATACTCCACCTTACACTGAACAGTAATGAATCCCAAAGTAGTCTTGTTGAAATGAGTGGAGTGATCTGGAGTAAGAGAAAAGTGATTAAGGACACAAGCGTCATTAAGACTCAGTGCAATTATGGACAACAGAACACAGAACTTGCATAGTCAGATGTCATAAGGCTGATATATTTTGTTCCCCACAAACATATGACAGCATCATACCATTTGCCTTTGCACCAACATCATTTCCTGTTTTGAACTCCATGTCTATATAGTGTTATTTTCCCTACAGGAACAGCTAAACAAAACTACACACTGCTACTTGGTTTTATTGTTGCTAAGGATATTTGAAACTTTTGAAGTCCGTGTGCATGTGTGAGTGCATGTGACAGAGAAAGAAGGATGCCATGAAGATTTCCACGTTATTTTCAGTGAGATCTTCAAAAATGCTTAAGGTTTTTAACTTTACAAGTAATGACAGAATTTAATGACTGTGTACACAAACGCTCCTGATTCATTAATGTAAGTATTACAAAGGCATCTCTTGAATTATTGCAGTAAGGGTTCAGGCTGAGAAGCTATAGTGCATTTTGTTGGTCCTACACAATTCAGGAGCATGTGGAGGGCCCTGGATTTACTGATGATTCTGAGCATCCAGACCCACACAGATAACTTTGACCTTCAAGATGTAAGTAATGTCCTTAATAAAAGAAGCACAACCAAGGGAAACAAGATAAACATATCTAACACAAGTGAAACTTCTATGGATCAGCATATGCAATGGTGATTCACAGAAATATAAATCAAAAGAACAAATGATTTTTAAATTATGGTGTAAAGGAGTGATATGCCCTGTCCTTAACTGTGAAGTGTCACATTTCTTAACATAGCTGTCACTGGCAAGTGACGCTATCAAAATAATTCTGACAACTTGCTGGTTTAAGACTTATGTATTCATCTGAGGGAAAGGAAGATGGTGAAGACCTCTATTCTTAGCACGATGTTGTAAAGCTCATGATAGGGGAAAAGCAGACATCGCAATGATCACCTACTACTGAAGAATCAAAGGAAGAAGATGCTGCCCAACAGAATAGCCTAAAAATAGTTAAAAAACTACTTAAGCTTTACCTTGGAAGGAAAACAAAACCAAATGCTAATGTCTTCACCAGTTAAACAAGAGAGGAACAAGGAAAGCAAGAGGGCATGGCCTATATACTAAATTAATACTTCAGTTTTCAGTAGAAATGATGATTCTGAGAGTAATGACAGGGTATTTAATGAGGAATGAGAGCAGGAATGGTAATTTCTTTACCATACTCAAAGCAGAGTTTGGGCTGCTAACTGTGATGAAATGAACAAGAAGAAGAGGGAAGGAAAAAGGCACCAGGTCATAAAAGAAACACACATGAAATTGAAATTTCAATGACTGCATCAGCTTGAGATGCGATGCAGAGAGGAGAGAATCTGCCCTCTGTCTGGAGATAGCATACCTAATTATTGATACATCCAGTTACAATCCCCAGGAAGTTTTTGGGCAAGACAGGTGAAGTGACATAGATGGCTTCATTCCTATCAGTTCAGTCACCCCTACAGGAGCTCTTAGCACAGATTTTGAAGTCAAGAGCAATGAGCCATGGAGGCAAATGGAAAGAGAGTTAAACTGTAATGTGGTTTTCTTTATCAGAGGTGCATACTAGGTTAGTCTATTCTAATTATAACTCAACATGATAGCTTTCTTATAAGATAAGAGTAAATGTCATGTTTCTAAGACTGCAGATTATGATAAATTATTTGGTAGTTTACCACACAGGAAGCTCTTGTTTAAGGAGTTCAGGAAGGATGATAATATAGGGACTGGAAGATAGATAAGGCAAAACTAAGAAGGAGGCTAAAGTGGGCATATATTGAAAAGAAAGTCCCCGAGATGAAATTATCTCCAGTGGCACTGCATGCTTATCAGTCTTAGGACTGATCCTGCGCTGTATTGTCATTAGTGAGAGAGCAAGGTGTATGCTCATAAGCTTCTAGCTGACTGCTGAGGACTAACGTACTGCACAGGAAGGACGACCTCTAAGGCAGAGCAGCAGCAATGGGTTTGCATAGTGTGAAGCACACAGGCATCCACTGACAAAAGCATTTTCTAAAAACTGGATGCTTATCTTCTGGAAGTGAAAAAGCAGCTCATGAAACAGTCCTGAAACAGGGTAAAGTAGTCATCCAAAGGATGACAGGGAGCTTGCCAGTGTGACGTGGCTATAGGAATAGGAAAAAAAGTGCAGAGCCTGTTTTTGCTGAATACAAGGAAGTGCTGCTACATTCTACATTATAAAAGATATTGGTAAAAGCTGGGTAGAATATTTCACATAATTCCAGTCATTTGTATTCACAGAAATTTATTTTAAACTGGAATGGAGGCAGAAAAGGACTATTGGAATGATACAGATAATGAATAATTCATCTTACAGGAGGAACAGAAACCTGGCAAAGGGCTATATCAGATAGATAGGTAGGTAGGTAGATAGATAGATAGGAAAGTAAGAGCTAGAATACTTATTCAATTTATAATCACAAGTGCTGTGAAGTTCTTTTTTAAACAACAAAAGGCTGAGAAAAGAAGAACCATACTTGATCCAAGACAGACTACAGAAACTTACCAAAGGGTCGTGTGTGACAGTAAAAGATGAATTTAGACATAGAAATTGGGTCAATCAAGATAGTATCTTCCTAATAAGTTCTTGACAGACAAAAGCAAAACTGCTTTCTTTTTGATGAGGAGACATGCACCATGTTTTTGCAATCTTACCACTAAGTTATTAAAAACTCCAGTGCTTCAGGGCACGGGGGCACTATGCCAAGACAACACAGTTAAACTGCATCTGGACCCATACTGGCTCACATTCAGTAGTGTCAGGACTTCTCCAGCATACTTTCCCACTTCCAGATCTGGGGCTAGGACAGGCAGAGAAAGCCTGGGTGCATCCATACCACTCCTGGTCCCATGTCACCCCATCCATGGGACACGCAGGAAAGATAAAAGGGATCAACTTGAGCCATGATGTCAGTGCACATAACTGAATTTGTGTTCAACCACTGTATAGACACACTAAGTCAGATGGGAAGTGCTTTAATCTGAGGCAATTTAATTCACCACTAGATCTGAAAACACTTTAAGCATATCAGCTTCATACTCTGCTATGTGTCTTCACTTTCCCAAGCATCTTTTCACCCTAGGTATGACAGTCCTTCCTTGGGCCACCAGGAACATTTCTGTGAATATCTGAAAGATGAGCAGCTTTCTTCCCACTCTGTATCAGCTGTGTTCTGTCTGACCACTTCTTGACAGGGCAGAGCAAGAGGCCTTACATCTCCTCCAGCTCTGTGTTTCAGCAGAGAGAGAAATAGGCATGGTTTTCCTGCTCTTCATACTGCCCTTGCTTTTGAGACACGTTGCACGAAGTCCTGTGGCTGCTGCAGTGGAAAATCACTGAAGACTTTTCTATCACAGTCTCTTGATAAGTATTACAACTTCACTGTCTTTTGATTTACCTTTTTGCTATTCATTCTCCATGTTCAGTGCAAATCCTTATGCAAATTGTTCATTTTAAATGTTTAAAACTCCTGAGTCAAGCTCTTCAGACACATTATGAGATTAAGGCAAAGTGAAAAGCAAAAGCAAAGCTTGGAGCTGTTTGCTCTTAGTTTCAGAGCCTCCAGAATTCTTCCAGGACTCAACACCAGCCCATGAAAGCTAAAGCTCTATTTTTGCCTGTTTCCACTTTTTAATAAAAAGAGAGTCTTGTTTAATCACTTGCCAAGAGGAATGGACACTCAAATACAGCATCAAGTACCATGACATTTCTGGATCGAGCTGCAAAAGCTGGTGCTGCCAATTTAATCATTCTGGCATTTTCAGACTGAAGAGTAAATGCAGAAAGCAGAAGCAGCTCAGTCACCCGTGTGCCCCTACAGTGTAACGGGCAAAGAAGTAAATGTAGCTTGCCTGAGGAGATAGACTCCAGGGGAGCAGAGCAAAACCACCTCCATGCCCTTTCCCTTCCTATCTTGGCAGCCAAGTGAAGGCTGCACAAGGGGATCAAGAGGTGGGGAGAGCTGGCTTTGAGCTTGCACACTCTAAAGTTATGTGTATCTTTAATTTCAACTACTGCTTCTGTGAGTTGGCATCAATATGCACATGCTGTGCACATCTGCATTTAATGGCAACCTATGGTAAAGGCAAAGTAAAGAGGGGAGTTTTATATTTATCCTCTGTTTAGGCAAAGGTTTTTATTTTTTCACTAATGGAAGTTCATCCCTCTTACAAAGTATTTATGGTGCTATAACTATATTAGGAATATTTCTTCCCCAAGAAGGTAACCAGGCTGCCCAAGGCAGTGCTGGAGACACCATCCCTGCAAGTGTTCACACACCATGTACACAAGGCCCTCAGTGCCATGGGTTATTGGTGGCCTTGGCAGTGCTGGGGAATAGTTGGACTGGACAAGCTTAAAGGTCTTATCCAACCTGGTTGATTCTGTGATTCCAGCATAAATGAGATCTGTCTCAAATTAACTTTTAACCCCTTCTCTGAACCAGGTTCTCCATGAGACAAAATTCTTGACGTTTGCCATCTCTTGTACCTTTCCACAGAGGACTGAGGCAGATTTTCTTTTCAAACTATGAAATCAGTAAATTGGGTATTCTGTTTGTTCATGAGCAGTGGAACCGATGCAGACTGAGCAATCTGGTGTCAGCTGATTTTGGAGCTACAAGTAACAGACCTTTCTTCTGTTAAACACATTTTACAGTTAGATATTTCTGTTGCCTACTAAATTTGTTTGGAAAAGATATATGAAATATACTAACAAATTAGCATAAAACTATATTAACGTGAATTATCTTTACTCACAGAACTATGGCATTGCAACCCCATTTCAGATACACGGTCACTGAGGGTCAAGTGAGTACCCTAATATCAGGTCCTCTTATCTCCTTTGTGAATTGGCCTGCCAGCTAATGGGCAATGGGTATTCTGACTCAGTTATATCTGCCAGTAACTGGATAAAGGCCAGTCTCATACAAGTCACCTTACTAGTAATTTTGGGTAATAACCTTGGGTTTGCTAAAGTCTGAGATTAGGTAGTAGTTAAATGTTACCAGATCTGACAGTTGTTCAGATGTACACATTATTGTAAGCTGGAAATTGGTAAGATTATTCATGTCTACAGGTTCTCAACTTAAAAACCCATTTACTGTGATAAAACAAAGAAAAGACTTGTCTTTGAAGTTAAATCAGGGATAATAGATTATATATTTTGCTTACAGGGTTTTTTTAGCTATTAGAGAGTCTGACTATTTTAGATACTTTCATCTGTCAAAAAACTCCCTCATATAATTTTTATGACTATTCATTATGAAAATGCAGAATGGTTACAATGGAGTCAACCCAACTGGAAAGCAGGACGGCTCTCAAAAAAATACTAAATTACAAGTTTTGGTGTCTGCAATGAAAAATTCAGACTTGATGCAATATTCACAGTAACTGTTAATCAGAAGGTATGAACAATATGACCTGTCCAGCCAATCATGGAATCATAGAATAGTTAGGGTTGGAAAGGACCTCAAGATCATCCAGTTCTAACCCCCCTGCTGTGGGCAGGGACACCTCACACTAGACCATGTCACCTAAGGCTCTGTCAACACGATCAACATAGGTAATTTCAGACTAGCTAAATAATAAGTTATCTCTTAAAATATATATAGCATTCTTACACTTGTAGGAAGAGTACAGTTTTAGTGAACAAAAATACAAACCTGTGAGGGAAAGAAGTTACCATTTTAGCTAATCATAGAGCAAAGTCTTCTGCTTTGCTAATACAAATGGTCTAAATTGTGCAGGGTTATTTTACAAAAGAAACCTCTCTGCAGAATGATTTGCAATGATTGTATCATCCGAGTGGTTTCAGTTTTGTTGAGAACTAGTGTTGCTGTATGTTTGATCTTTGCAAGATCACTAATACTTTTTTAACTGCACAGCTGGGTTACCTTGCTATTATACTCAGTTAACTTCCTGGACACTTCCATTTCAGTTTTATCCAGGAGATGCACAGAAGTAAGGAAGTGCAGTTTCATACTGTTTAGCTATCCTTATGCAAGTGTCCATTCTTCTCTCAGTATGGTGCTCAGATTTTAATGATTCATTTTTCAGAATTGGAATCAAGGGGTAATTAAAACAAATCTATAATTAAAACAATCTGTGATGCCAAAACTAAATGTGCGGAGACAAAAGTGTTGTCAAGTTTCAGAAACGCGGACTGGCTTTCGGGAGCTTCAGGAAATAAATTATTAGGAATTTAAAATTAAGGTTTCACAAAATTATAATGCTAATTCATGTTAAATGTCTTTTCAGCTGCTTCCTTTCCCTTGGAAAACAAAGATAGTGTTGTAAGCACTGATGATTTGTAAGGCTCATTTATGTACATTTCTAAAGTTTTGGCTATTCAATTGAAAGGCTTTCGGGATTTGTATGAACAGGAAATGGATTGTATAACCTACTGCTTCACAGGTTAGGATGGGAGGGATTTAAGGCTTCCCATCTGATATCTCTGGGTAGAGAAAAAGCAATGGCTGTTACTCACCAACCACTGACTGACAGGTTTAGCATCATGTGGGAAGGGATTCACTGGAGCCTCACCAGCATGTGGGAGGCTGGGCAACAAAGGCAGAAGGTCCAGGCCCACATTTGCAGAATATTGCCTAAGAAAGCATAGGATGTCTGAAAGAGATCAGAGGAAAAATTAACTAGAGACAGATGGGCATTCCCATTTTTGAGTCTTTATCCACCATAAAGGCTGCATATGTTCTGCTGTCTATTTTCAATACAATAAACCACTTGTTTATTTGGAAGAAGCCAAATTCCTATTCTAGGCCCCCCAGTTTGACTCTAAATGTTCCCTACGATCACAGCCAAGGAACATATTTGTAAACCCCCCCCTTATGTTTATGTGCAGTTTACATTATCATTTGTTAAATAAATTACAACATGCTAGTTGCTTTAATTTTTAGTTTCAAGACCTTTCTGTGGCTTTTCCAAACCCTAGAAATTTCACATATAAATCATAGGAAAAAAGGCCAATCTGCTCCTGGTTTCCTGTTCCGTGTTCCAAAGAAAACAGTTAGGAAGACAGTTGCCAATCGCTAATGTAAATTCTATGCCAGCTCATCCCAATTATCTTCAGTGGTAGACCTGTCCCTAAAAATGGCAAATACTTGCCAACAGAAAATACAATTTGGCTGAAGTGTTCCAACCAGTGTAGATTAAGTTTAGGTGCCAAAGGAAGCTGCATAAATCTAGATAAACACATCAGCTTCTTTCAGTTCCATTAAAGTCCCCATGACAGTTTTTCCTATTGATTAAATCTTGTGGCTCTCACCTTTGACTCAGAATTGATCACTGAAAGCCTTCAAAAAGGATTAGCAGATGTATTGCCTGTAATTGTTCTCTTTTTTGAAGGAGCAAAGGCAGTGTGCCCTTTCATTGGGTCTTAGGGCACACATAAGATCAGAGCTGTAGTTTGGAAGTGGAACAGGAAACCCCAAATTCTCAGATGAAAACATGGACTGACATGCACCTCATAAAAACACTGATATTCAGGACTTCATAATCCACCTGGACATGGGATCATCATTCTCCAGGGGAATCTTGCTCCATCCATTGATAAGTGCAGGTGTATACCTGACATGTGAGTATGACCCACAAGTAGGTTTTTTTTTCACAAACCTTTACATTTGAACAGTCCAGTGGAGAAAAGACACAAGCTGACTGCACCTGTACGTGCCTGAGTGTTTTCAAAACTCTGGCTCTGAATGCCAAATTCAATGACCTACATTACTTAAAAGCCTGAATTTCATATTTGTCAAGTAATAAGAGGGGAGCACTTTTATGGTTTCTTTCTCTGGGGCTTAAATTTAAGTATCCGAGATTGCAGATACTGCAGTCTGGTCTGTTGGCATGCACATGCATTCACACATGCTTATCAGGAAGCATGCTTTTGTTTAGGGTGTAGTTATTGTGCAGTGTCATATTATGTAAAAGCTGCCTTACTGGCTTGTCTACAAAGCTTGTAATGATTGCACAGGTTTTTTTTTTTGCTTTAAGCAATTATGGCACACTGAATGGAGTATTAAAAGTACAGCACAATAAAAGGGAAAACAAATTACAGTACCAGTGTTAATGTCATACCTCAGTTTTATTGGTTTCATTAAAATCCCTTTAGAACATGCCTGTTCTTTTAACATTTCTATTCCTGCCCTATTTCATCATGGAGAGATGTCACTTACCTTGGCTGTTAGGGGAATGATTTGTACATCCACTGTGAAGCTGAACGTGAAGAGTTGTGATGGCTGCAAAAAAGTCAAAGGACTCTATGGGGAAGTGAACAGGCAGCTCATACCCTTTTGAAGTCTCACTTAAGGCTGTGGCAGCTGTGCTGGATGCTGTTTGTATTTGTAAATGAGGTTACTTGCATCAGTTTATGTCCAGCAGCTTTTAAGTGGTGTTTTTGTGTAGTTTACTGATTCACCAGCCCCTGCAGGAGGAACATACAAGTGTTCCTTAGTCCACTTGTGCCAAAACGAGCCCCGTTAGCTCAAATAACTGGTACATTATACATCTTTGCTCGCATTGACTAAGGTGAATTAACTCCTAGTAAGTGCAGTGCCTTGAGTGTATGTAAGGTTGGTGTTTTCAGTCATAACTAACTATTGCAGGGAGGACCTATGTCCAGAACAGAACACTTACTGATAGCCTAAATGTTTACTTGCTATTATGATTTAGTAAGCAAAAAAACCCATTAGTTCAGAATTCAGAGAGAAAAAGACAGATGTGCACCACATTTGCTGTCATAAATGAAGTGTTTCTGAAGGAACTTGGGATTGTATTTAATATCCCTTTTTTCTCTGGGAAATACAGCTCTGAATCTACCCTCTCTGAGTATGGCAGTTGAGGTAGATTTAGTGGAGTTACTGCGTATAAAAATTGTGCAAAATCAGAACACTGCTAATATGATCCCTCTTATGACTATAGGAATGTTTCAGCTAATGTTTAAAGACCTACTAGAAAACCAAGAGCTAGCAATTTATTTAAGGACTGCTTATAACAAGTGCCTTAGTATTATCTACCAGTTGGACTGGAAATGTGACTAATGGAGCTGTTTTAATTGTAATCAATAAGTTTAATTTCCTCTGCCACCTACAGAGTTGATAAATAATTAAGACATTCCCTTCCTACCCTATTATACCCCACAGAGAGATGGAAATATTCCTCTTTCAATGAATTTCAATTCAATTCAATGTCAGTGTATTCACATAAAGAAGGCAGAATGTAGGTTGGACATAGAAATCCACCCATTCACTTTTCAAACAGATTATCTTGGCATATTCTCCTTTAATTGTTTGGTTGCCTCCTTGAACACCTGCCTGCTTTGCATACCTCCTGGGCTGTCAAAGCAAAGATGTATCAATTATGCTTTACCTGTTTACACTTTCTCCTCTGAGTTATTGTTATGAAATGAGTAAAGCAGCTTCTGAGGCTTGGTATGGTTTGGTTATGTTTTATTTAGTATTTTGAGAACGATAAATCTCAGATATGACTTAAAGGTGAATTAAATGTCTTGCCTTCAAAATTAATAAGGGTGTTTGGTTATTTACTGTTCTCTGTAGTCACTAAATAGTGGTCTGGCCCATTAATGTGCTCTGCTTTGATTGATTCACTTTGACAGATGAGAATAGTTGCTTACAGCTGGCAGTCTTTGGTTTTGATGGAAGTGCTGTGCATAGATTAAAGATATACTGGAATAAATTTATGTAGATTTAACACAAAAAAACAGGTGTGGTATGCAGTAAAGCATGTACCTTTAACACATAGACCAGAAGTGTCATGTGCAGGATAAGAGAGGTTTTGGGTAAATGCTTTGGCCTGGATGGCACTGGGATTAAGGAAACGTGAAGAGAAGATAACAAAGAACTGTTGATCATTTGTCCTAGAATAGAAGTTCAGAAGGAGAAAATAATAATGCCGATGACCATTACTATGGAAAATAAAACAGATAGGATTTTGGTTTTGGAGAGTGAATATACAGGTCAAGAGCTCATATGGAAAACATCTCTGTTTTCAGAAGAAATCTGTCTCTAGTGTTGACCAGGAAGTTCACAGGGGTCACACAGAATCATAGAATGACTGAGGTTGAAAGGAAACTGGAGTTCATCTTGTCCAACCCCTGCTCAAGGAGGACCACCTAGAGCTGGTTGCCCAGGACCCTGTCCATATGGCTTTTGAGTATCTCCAAGGAGGGAGATACCACAGTCTCCCTGGGCAACCTGTGACAATGCTTGGTTGCTTGGTCACCCTCACAATAAAGAAGTGTTTCCTGATGTTCTGAGGGATCCTCCTCTTTCATTTGGTGCCCATTGCCTCTGGTCCTGTCACTGGGCATCACTGAGCCTGGTTCCTGGGAGCCTGGCTCCATCCACTTTGCACCCTTGCTTTAGGTTTCTATACACACTGATAAGATCTTCCCCCCTGAGCCTTGTCTTTTCCAGGCTGCACAGTCCCAGCTCCTTTAGTCTTTCTTCATAAGAGAGATGCTCTGATCCCTTCATCATCTTTGTGGACTGTACTGGACACTCTTAAGTATGTCCATGTCTCTCTTATACTGGTGGGCCCAGAACTGGACACAGCAATCTATGTGTGGCCTCAGCAGTATTGAGCAAAAGGGAAGGATCATCTGCCCTCTCCCTGCTGGTTCTAGTTGGTTAGCCTTCTTTGCCACAAGGATACATCACCGGTTCATGTCCAGTTTGGAGTCTGCCAGGACCCCCAGATCCTTTTCTGCCAAGCTGCTTTCCAGCTGCATGTCCCCCCTCAGCATATGCAGGTGTGTGAGGTTGTTCCTCACCAGGTGCTGGACTTTGTTCAATGCACAAGGTTCTGTCAGCCTGTTTCTCCAGCCTGTCAAGGTCGTCCTTCATGGCAGCACAACCCTCTGCTGTATCAGGCATTCCTCCCACTTCTGTGTCATCAGCAAACTTGCTGAGGGTACACTCTGCCCCATCATTCAGGTCATGTATTTTTGTTTTGTTTAATATCAAAACTTTAAAGTATAGTCAGCAACAGGGAAAGTTATATGTGGTCAGGAACATTTGCTAATCAAATAATGAAGTGCTGCCCATGTACATAAAGCAGAAGGCAGGCTACGTCTCAGCATCTCAGGTGAGTTTTAGGAACTCTATTTTCAAATTATAGTTGATTCAGCTATTTCATTGATATAATTTACACTTTCCCTTGCACTCAACGCATTCCTAGGTAATGGCAAAGAGGGCTGTGTGCAACATTCCTCACCCATGTGTGTTAATGTCTTTGTATTAAGTCCTGATAACATTAAGAGATTTATTTCTAGCCCTTACCTTCTGACCTTCTTTTCAAAGGTGGAAATTAAATAATGACACTAACATCATTTTCAAGGTGGTGCATTAATGTCATTCTCTGAAATCTGACTAGCAGCCTCGGACAAATGTCCAAAACCCACTGTACACAGTGTAGTTGATCTCTTGCAAGTACTTTGTTATTGGTTTTATTACCCTCATTCCCAAGGGGGAACAGCTTTGTGGGATAAATTTCAGACTAGAAATATGCTGTCTACGTGCAGAGGTTCCAGGCTGCATGATGGACTCAGACCTTCAGCTTTCTATGATTAATCAAATGACTATCACACACTTCATTCAGTGCCTAGGAAAGAACTAACATGTAAAGGGCAGGTACTGGGACATCTTTTAGGACTGTGCAATTGCTCATTGACATTTACTTTGTGTCAAGATTAGTGGTGCCTTGAGGAACAAAACTGTCTTCAAATTTGCTCACAAACCTCCCCCTTTTTATATCCCTGTTCATAAATCATTTACTGGCCATAGACAGAGAAATAAAAAGTGGTTTATCCAGACTGTGGGTGTATGCGTGCTGGACCTGCAGGATATGGTCACTAGTGGGATGCTTGCTGAAAGGAAGCATCCTCCTCTCCATCCAAGAGCAGGTTAGAAATCAAGAGCAGCTCCATTTAGGGCAAAAGCCTTCCAGTGGTATGAAGGAAAGATTAACCAGGATCTTTCAGGCTAAAACAGAACACCACCTGACAAATCATGTAGCTTGGCATGAAGGCCCACACCACAGCACAAAATCCAGCAAGGCGCAGCCATGATTTCGGGAAGAAAGCTGTTCCCTTCTGTGTTGGAACTGCAAAGTGAAGCAAAATAAGTTGTGCATGTGGCACCCTCATGTACTCTCTACCTAATTGATGTGTGGGAAACTCAGGCTTAAATTTTGGAAACCTGGCTGCAGCTGAATACAAAGTTCCCTGCTCAGATCATTGCCTTCTGAGACCACTGCTGGAGCTGCTGTGTCAGCATGGCTGTCCTGCCACTTCATAGTGTCCTTGGTGAGGAAGAGGAGATCTTAATCGTACAAAAGAAAGATAGCAGATGTGGATGTGTCTATCTACATGTGTGTATAAAAAGAAAGTCTCAGACAATTGAGCTCAGTGCTGCACTCCTGGCTTCTGTGACTCCTGAGAGCATGAGAATATCTTCACCAGTGTGGACCAAAGGTCCGTCTGTCCGGTTTTGAAGACTGGCTGTTGAGTTGATTCCCAGGAAAGAGTGAGAGCAGGACAACCATATATGACACATCTCCTGACTGCTCTCCTAATCTCCGGCTGTTTTTAGCTCAGGGGATTTTCTGTAGCTGCTGTGGTTTGGCTACTTAGCAGCTCTCAGTTAGACCTATCTTCCAAGCGCTTGTCCGATCTGCCCTTGAACCCATATAACCCTTTTGCTCACAGAAGACTCTAAGTCTGTGTTTATACTATTAAACTAAACAGAGCCAGTTCACAAGTACAAGTCTTATCCTGCAGTGCTCAATAGTGTCAGATTGTTAGTGAGGGCTGTGGGACAAGCTGATCATCATTCCCCCCAAAACAAAGCCTAGGCAGTCTGGGGCAGTAAGGCAATGGTCCACTGGGACCGTTCCTGAAACTGCAACCCCAGTGAGGCTTTGTGGTTGCATGGCGTCCTGAAGGAGACGTGTAGGGAAGTCTGGATGTGACTACTCCGGTTTCAGAAAACAGGAGAGGTTAGCACTGCAGATGCGACTCCTGTCATAGTTAGTCTGAAGGCCAAGCTATGGTTCCCGGCCTGTTTTAGTGGAGTTCATATAGTTAAGACTGGGATTGTCTTTTGTGCCACAAGTGTGCTGTTAAACTCTGTTGCTCTGGGGACTGGAGCAGACTATTTAGTTTTGACAGAACACAAGTATTATGAGCATCCCAGAAGTTTTCTCTTTACGCCAGAGGCCAGTTTTCTTGATTCTTACAGGCAAATAAGGACTGCTTATTAACCTCAGTAAGAAGCCTTTCCTGTTAAGTATTGAAGTGAGACCATCACTGGCTGTAGTGCAAGGAAGGAATGAAGTATCCTGATCAGCCCTGTTGTTTGGTGCTCCTCCTTTTTTGTCTTGCTTACTGCTCAGCACCTCAGCTCCCATGGAATCCTGAGCCCTGTAACCTCACTGTTGCAGTCCTCTGTGTGGTTCTCTGGATTTAACAGAAGCAATCACTCAGTTCTGCTGTTGTGTTTTTGGTTGGTGTTTTATTAACCTGTGTTAATAAGATACATGGGCCTGCTTCATACCTTGAGATGTTTGAGGCTGTTGAAGACTCTTGTCTTTACAAAAGAAAGGGACCACCTCAGAACCTGTACCTGGGTGATACAGAAAGGATCATGGAGGAAGCTGGGATGCTTGTGGCACAGGGCAAGTACAACATATGGCAGCAGCTCTGCTCTACTGAATGGCTCTGCCTTTGAGCAGATCATATCAAGAGTGAGAAAAAGCCTCACTGTATGCATGCAGTTTGTTCAGTGTTATGATATGCCAACAAAGATGCCAGTCAGCTTTTCAGCACATAGATGTTTCTTAACTAAAATCTGAACCTTGTTGACCAGCAACTCATTCTGCGTATGGCTTCATGCTGCCATCAAGTAATACAGCTTTATACCTGTCAAAGCACGACTCTGCAAACAGAAGTTAGCCTGTGATCCTGTGCTGGTGTAAGAAGACGGTATTTTTGTTTAACAGAGAAATTTCACACATCATGGCTGACACAGTTTTATTAAAGAGAACCCCTGGTCTGGTCACAGCCATGCTGACAGAAGGCAGCTTTTGTCAGTTGGGGTTGAGTCTTAGAGAGAACTGGTGTAATTATACTAGCACAGGAATTCTGTTCCAGGGAGGCTGTGTGTGTGTGTGTTTGCAATATGTATGTACATACACATACATACATTTATATTTATATATATATATATAAGCTGAAAGTGCAGTTTAACATTGCAGCTCCTCTGGCAGCAAATCCTCTTTATTAAATTCCTACCCGACACTGCAGCATCACAGTTTGCTTCCCTCACAGCTGTGTCCAGAAGTGATTGCAGAGCACTATGTACATGGGATAGCTGCTTTGCCTGAAGCTGGGTGACTAGACAGCCTGATGTCCCCATCTAATTGAGCAAGATCACTTCACTGATGCATTTTGCAGTGTGAATAAGCTACTGCATCTGTGCTTCTGAGTGGTTGACAAACTGCTTTGTAGGCATAGAAGCAAGGCTTTGCTGAGGAAAAAGTGAATGTTTTATACAGGAAAAGAAAGTGTTTGTACAACTGTATGCAAAATCTACTCTGATTTTGATCTCGAAGATGCTCTGAGGGCTGGAGCACATCCTCCTACAGAGAGCAGACTGAGAGAGCTGAGCTGGTTCAGCCTGGAGAAGAGAAGCCCAGAGAGACCTTAGAGCAGTTTCCAGTGCCTAAAAGGGACAGCGGGAAACCTGGAGAGGGACTTTGGACAAGGGCCTGTAAGAACAGGACAAGGGGGAAAGGCTTTAACCTGAGAGAGGGGAGACTGAGATGAGCTCTTAGGCAGAAGTTCTTCCCTGTGAGGGTGCTGAGGCGCTGGCACAGGGTGCACAGGGAAGCTGTGGCTGCCCCATCCCTGGCAGTGTTCAAGGCCAGGTTGGACAGGGCAACCTGGTCTAGTGGAAGGTGTCCCTGCCCATGGCAGGGGATTGGAACTGGGTTATTTTTAAGGTCCCTTCCAACCCAAACCATCCTGTGATACTATGATTTAGAGTCTGGGGGACCATAAATCAGACTATAGCATACCACGGGCAACCTCTTTAATTCTCTTCTGTTATTTATGGGATGCCTGTGGCAGTGACTCTCTCTTATGTTTGTACATGTACCCACACAACCAGGTTGCCTGGTTCTAGTTCAGAACTTTATCTTATTGTCATGGAAACAATAATAGCACTATTCCAATATCATGTAACTAGGATAGTAAGATTAGGTTGAACAAAATGCTCTACTTTTAAATGTCTCTTGTTAATATGGAAGTCAAGGCAGACTTGTGAAAATAATTCTACACTTAAGATTATACAATTAGTAAATAAAAGATACTATTGTCCAAATTTAGGTGCAAGTGCCACAACAAAGTAGTGTATGAACTCTGCCTGTGGAGTTAACTGTCTTTTTCTAATGATGCTTGTAGGCAGGAGATCTGCTTTTGGTGCCAGCAAGTTAAAGGCACACATAAGATAATTTTGCAAATACTGTTTTACTTATCCTTCTGAAAAGAATCCTTGGGCAAAGAAACTGTGTTTCATCTTTATTACATTGATTGTAGAATCACAGAATAGTTAGGGTTGGAAAGGACCTTGAGATCATCCAGTTCCAACCCCCTGTCATGGGCAGGGACACCTCACACCAGACCATGTCACCCAGAGCTCTGTCCAGCCTGGCCTTGAACACTTTCTGGGATGGAGCATTCACAGCTTCTTGGACAGCCCATTCCAGTGCCTCACCACCCTTACAGTAAAGAATTGCTTCCTTATAGCTAATCTAAATTTCCCCTGTTTAAGTTGAACCCATCACCCCTTGTCCTACCACTGCACTTGTCCCTAATGAAGAGTCCCTCCCCAGCATCCTTATAGGCCCCCTTCAGATACTAATCACAAATAATCTGGCCTAAACAGTAAATGCTGGCTTTTCACTGATTTTTATTTGTAGGCAGTAGTTTAAAACATAATGTGGATAATGAGGGTTACTAGCTAATATCATCTGCACATACAGCTAGAAGTCCAAGGTTTTTTCCTTAGCAAAATATTGTCACTCTCCAGAAATGCTGCTTGCATTAGTTGTATCTAAAGTCTGAGAGCTATTACCAGATCTAAAATGTATGAAATGATGGCATTAATGTTTAAGAATTTCTAACTAATTCATTATTTTGCCAGCTGTTGATAGGTTTAGCCAGCAGAGAGATTGTATAAAATTGGATATTACTTGGCATGCTCAAGGTGAAAGTTCTTTACTTAAGTTAGCCATAAAATTGACCAATCACCTCAATTTATGATAATCTTTTATCATCACGTAGCCTAAAAAACACTAACTTGCATGGATTTTGGAGATGTATGGGTTTGACCTGAAATAATTTCTAAATATCATTCTGTATTCAGAAACCTTTATGTGCAGTCATGGACTCAAAATTACCAACTTGGATTGGATGTCCCTTCTGTACAGAAGGGAAAGGCACAGCGCCTAGGCAAGTCTGATCCCCCATAAGATAAATGTTTAAACACTGATGCCCTGTGGGGAATGTCTTCATAAATGCTTAACAGAAGATTAATGGATAAATTGTTAAAATTTATAAATAGTTATCAGTAACTCATAAAAGGCAGCTGAACTCCTGTGGAGAGCCCTTAAAAATGCCCTGAGTCTAGAAAAAGAAAGCTTGATGTCTTTGAGACATGAAAATCAGTCACTCCTGAGTTGCTGATTATTTGGTAGAGGACCGGATAGATTTGTGTGCGGATTAGGGGCTTTGGGCTGGCTGACAGCCCTTCGTTCCAAGGTCCATGGAACTACTTCTTTTGCTATTTGGGATTTTTATTTTCATTCCTTAAAAGAAGTAGAAAAGCCAATTTTGAATGTCTGCCATTCCACTGACTTCAGTTGCCTTTATTTGCTCTACCTAAAGCGGTTTCTGGTCCTTCGCTGCCGTTTCTGTAGCATTAGGGCTGCTTGTTTCTTTCCTGACCCTGCTCCAGCAATGCCCAACCCCTGTGTTTGTGTTCAACTCCCAGAGAAATCCCTCCACCCACACAGGGAAGCATCTGACCAGCCATGCATGTGGCTTGTGTTTTGGGCGGTGGCTCCCTATTGCTTCAGCAGTTTCCCTGGATAAGGAAATTTAACTACTCCTGATGTGTACCCGGTGGAGGGTAACTGCTGCACTCAGCAGCTTCAGCCACATTTCAGTCAGTGCTAACAGTATTTTCCATTGCGCATAGTGCAAGGATTGTTTGCTTTTTTATGCTCCAGCTTGTTGTTGGTGTTTTATAACAATAGCATTAAATGATAGGCGCCCATTTGCTTGGGATACTGTAAGCCTCTCTCTGTTCTGCACTGAACTATGAGAGTATATGAGCAGTATTTGTGGGTTCCTATCTTTGCTATTTAAAGACGTTATTTAGATGCCTGTAATACAATAAATTAAAGTAGGCACAGTCATCCGAACAATCAGGATTACAGCATATTATAATAGCGTGAAAGGTATTGCACCATATGGAAATAATAATGGCTGCAGAAGACATAAAATATTGCTTTCATCTTACTACTACTAGCATATTTTCAATGCACGGTTGAAAATCGTGGTGCAGTTGCTTTTGAAAGTGCAAAATTCACAGTTTAACAAATTAATTCCAAATGTAGATTTCTTCTAAGAACTTTGTGTTTTTATATTGTCTGTTATTGCCACATCTTGCAGATCCCACAACATAGGACAGCAGATGACTTAGTTCAAATGATTCTCCATTGTTTTTAATATTTTTACCATCCCAAAGGGGGGGGGATATTTATATGTTTAATAATTTCCAGATTTTGGAGTCTGTTCAGTTGTCTGGAAAAAAAAAAAAATATCTGATGGCTGTTATTCATCTTTTTCACTCAAAAATGGTTTTGGACCTCTGGTTGGATTATTAAGGCAAAACTGCTCAGTTTTGTTTAGGCATCTTTTCACTTAGGGTTTATATCTAATTGGGAATAATGAAGAAAAGAAAAAAAGATAGTTTTTATAAGCATTCCATTGAGTTCCTTCTTTCGGTCACACAACGGATGTGGCAATGACTCTATAACCTATATTTTGTGATGGCAAGTTCAATATAGTTACACATGTCTATATTTGTATACATTTATTACCTGGCTATTTTTATGATAGATAATTATTATAATAATAGTTAACATGCTATCCCTATAATAATAAATATTCAGAGGGTCAGGTCCTTAGATTAATATCAAGGTTGCCTAGCTTAGAAAAATATGACCTAGTCTCTCTCTAAAGTGGTTTTAAATTAATCTGGTCTCATCTGAGCAGATTCTCAGTTTAGACTGATAGAAGGCAATCCACTTCTTAAGTGGATTTAACTTAAAATACTAAATAACAAAAACTTCAATATTAAAGAAGAAAACTATTTTAAAGTCAGGTACCACATTCAGGTAAGCTGATTTTTTACAGTGCTCAGAACAAGAAAGAATGAAACTGTCATATTAGTGACCATCTTGGCATACTGGCATCTGTTATCAACAGCAAAGCTGCAGTAGGCTTTTTCTTGAACTTATTGTCCTCCTAATTTGAAGTTGGAGAAGTTCTGATGCAGCCTCATCTGTCAGTAGGCCATTTATTGTTTATATTAATTATTGAATGCTGCTATAGCTTATTCCTTTCAAAATCACATTGGACATCTATGTTTAATTCAGATTAATAGGAATAAAATATGTGGTTGCATATGTAGGCCATGGGAAAAAAAAATAAAACAATTGTTATCCTGTTGTTTTCCTTAGAGAGGCATTTATGAATTAGAAGCTATTTAAGGCAATTAATTAGGTTGGTTAAAATGAAGGAATAGACTTTTCAATGAAAAGAGGCAGTCCTTATCTTTGGCTCCCGTCTGGTAAAATAAAACCTCTTGTTAAGAAGTTCGTTTGTGGATGGGCCCAGAAAGCTCAGAAATTATCTGCTTGAAATCACTCTTCTAGTAGACTGAAACAGTTGTCGTATAAGATGCACATAGGAAGGACACAGCTGCAGAAATAGGACTATTATCTTTGTAAGTACAACCCTTTTCATACCCTCCTGTGACAATAAATCTGTATGTGGGTATTCAAAACTATATATATTTCAGTAAAAATTGCTATCATCACACTTCTGACCAATCTGGCTGAACTCAACAAAGGTTTTAGTGCAGAAATAGTATAAAGAAGAGACTAAGATGTAGAAGCCAATATGGAGGGGGTAAACTGATCCGTTGTAGCCCCATTAATATCAGAAGAGTTGTTCTTCATTCTTAGAGTTGTTATGAAAGGACAATTGAACCAGTGAGGTGAATTCCACAAATGATGTGACTACTATACCGTGCCTTCCTAAAACTATAATCTAAGATCCCCATGAGAGATCATTTTGTTTAACTGATAGCTAGTAGTGTTTCATTTGTAAAGACATGGTCCACACCACTTCTCTTCAGAGATTATAGAATCATAGAATCATTGAGGTTAGTAAAGTCTTCTGAGATCGTTGAATCTAACCATAAGCCTAACACTGCCAAGTCCACCAGTAAACCATGTCCCTAAGCACCCAGGAGCGGTGACTCAACCACTTCTCTGGGCAGCCTGTTCCAATGCCTGATCACCCTTTCAGTGAAGAAATACTTTCTAATACCCAGTCTAAACCTCCCCTGGCACAACTTGAGGCTATTCCCTCTCATCCTAAATGTCAGCAGGTGAGTCTAAAGTGCCCACATTTTCAAGTTATTTTAAATGTAATGTTCAATAATAACAAGACCACAGTCCTGTTCTTCTAATGAACAGCCAAAAATGTCCAAGGGATTGTGCTGTAACTCTAGTTGCCTATTAAAATCTACCTGAACAAGTAGCTTGTTGCGGTGCTCTCAGATCAGTAAGTTGAAGTAGTGAGTACAGAAGCTCCTGTTCCTGCACTGAGTGCACTTCAAGGCTGTATCTGGGACTCCTCTGTTAGGCCTATCTAGGCCTAATGTCTCTATGCACGTGGATTGAAGGGCCATCAGTAGTTCAGACGCAAATGCCCCCAGGTCATCAGGAATATTGCCAAGGACTTCACCAGCAGGAAAAGGATTTGATTTAACACCCTTGTTTTCTGGTCACGCCCCCATTTGTAACAAAAAGATGTACCTATCTTTCCAGCACTGTTTGTGACATCCTTCTGAGAAACTACTGTACACAAAAGAAGCAGAGTGTTTGTTTGTATGCTGCAATTTGACTTTCCAGATTCGCCTTAGAAAGGACAGACTTTGTGGCTCAGAGCCAAACCCAAGACATACAACACTCTTGTGGATTGCAGAGATAGGGTTTGTGCAAGGGTAACTAGGCTGAAATTTGGAACCAGCCTATTTACAATCCTGTTCAAGAAAAATCACAATAATTTTCTGACTAACCCTCAGGGAAATAGACTTTTGAAAAACAAAACAACAACAAGAAGCACCAGACAGCATGGGATACTAAGCATGCGTCATCAAATATGTCATATGTATTTCTGTTATCTTTCTAGGTAGGGCTTCCCAGACTTGAGAATGTGACTATATTAAAAATAATAATAATAAAACCCCAGTGGTTTTCTGTTGTGTTCCCTGGAAATTTGTCCTTTCAGTTAATAGCGGATCTGAGGATCCCTTTGTGTAGTTCCCACATCCAGTGGCCAGATTTTTGTGAGAAGCTATACTCCAGCTAAAGACCCTAAGTAATGGCTCTAAAAGGATGGAGGTTCTTATTTATTTGATGGATTTAGGATCGTATCGTTCATAGTGATTGTACTCCTCTGTGCCAGTGTCCTGTCATCAAGAGATACATCACTGTTGTGGAGCCATTCAAATATTCCAGCAAGTATTAAAACTCAGCCATGGTTTGATTTTGTTATTCCTGTTTTGCTTTGGGAAAAGGCTGAAATGTCCACTGATGACATATTTACAATCAACAAAGCATCTATCAAACAAAACTTGCTTGTGAAACAAGAAACAAGCACCTCTTATCTATGAGACTTTCTCTTCATTTTAAAGTGCCTACACTAGGCCTAATAAGTGTAGCAAACTTATTTTTTCCTACAGGAAAGTACAATTTTTATACCCTGATTTTGCTCCTTTACAATTCTGTGCATGCCATTGTAAATCAGATAGGTTTCAGACTGAAAACAGGCTTGTTAAGCATATATTGCGCAATAAACACTATGATGTGCTTAGAGCTTCAGAATCTGCTAATTGGTATCTTTTATCAAAAGTATGCTGTGCATGTCTAAGAGAACAATATTCTTTCTGAAGTCTTGCAGAAATACAGACCTACAATCAAAAAAAGGCCACTGATGTGGAATTTGAGACATTTTTAAAGGGGTCTGCTGATCAGAAATGACTTACTGCTTCATCTCTGACCATTCTCATGGTGGACATCAAAATTCTGTAATTGATTAGCAGAAGTACTCAAAATTATGAGTTGCTTATAGAATGGCAAGTATGAATACTGCTGTCTTTCAAGAGATCAACATCCTAGTCAAAGAAATGTAATAGGTGAGTAAACTAAAGCGTGAATTGATGGTAATCAATATGACTGTTTTTCCTGGTATTATTTACATAACTGAGTTACTGGTAAAAAACATGTGTATACAAATTGGTTGTTTTAAGATCATAGCCTATCACTTCCATAGGCTTTAGAACCCAGAGGGCTGAGATACGTATCAGTGGACATTCATATGAACCTGAGACCTGCCCAGTGTGATCAAGTACCTTAACTCCTGTGAGGCCAAAGAGGCTTAGGTATCATGCTGCCCAATGCTGGACTAAGGTACACTAAGTCTGTTAGCTAAGATGAAGAAAAAAAGAAACAATAGAGTTGCAAAGAGAGAAGGTATAACGAATATTACCAATTTACAATCAATAGTTCAATGGCTAGGGCAATATATTGGATATTAGAAATGCCATTCTCACTTGGAAATGGTCGAGACTTGTGTGTTGTTAACTTCAGTAGCTAAAACAATGACTCACTGAGATTTTAATGTAGGATATGACTTTTTTATTATGGTGTGGTTGTTGGTTTTTTACTTGCAGGCAGAAGGTCAGGTGTGTCAGTATAACTAGCTCCAGCAGACTGTACACTTTTAAAGCAGCAGCAGCATTTCTCCTTTTACCTCTTATGACACCTGCATTTTGGATCTTGCACAATACCCAGATTGCTGTCTGCAGTGTGGGTGTGGAGAACATTTGGCCCAGCAGCAATCTCTTATGAAGAAGTCCTGAGAACTAGATTTTTTCCTTTCTTTCCTCCTCCAGGTCCCCTCTTCCCTTTAAATCGCAGGAGATTTTTATTACCGTGACATACTATATAATGTCTAAATAGTACATAAAGGAGACAAACACCTCTCTGGATAAGGGCTTTGCAATAGGAAACCTATGAGCTATCTTCCCTTCTCCTATTATGGTTGACAAGATGCCTCAATTAGTAAAGGGAAATGTTTGGTAACTGTTTCTGTAAGCAAAGGGACAAATCCTCAGGAGTCTTTGCTAATGTGTAAACTGTGTTCTGTTCACTTGACTTCCTAACAAAGTATTTGTTATGTCTCTTTCAATTTCTTAATTTATCTGCTTCCAAATTCAGTTCTTGTTTGTTGTCACACCGAATTCAGATTGCCATCTTCAGACAAGTGGCATAGGGCGGAATCTGTGAGGAATCCATACAGTCTTATACTTCATACATGGCTTAAGAGGGCAGCTGGAAAATGCATGAGATGTTCATGTCTTGCCCCAAACCAGGAGCTCCATGTGAAATCTTCATTAAAGTGTATTTCTGCAGACAGGTGACAAATAATGCTGAGATCTTAATCACTGCCATTGTGAAAATAGTGATCTAGAAAGTATCATTTAAATCAAGTTTAAAGTATGTGTTTTATCAACTGACTTCATTGTAAATCTGAGTAGTCTGCCTCTGAAAAACAAGAGCACATTGAGGAAATCCTACTTTCTGCTGTCTTCAGAAGTTTGTTATACATAAAACGCCAAACTGAAAAAATAAGGACAGACCCAAATTAAAGGACACTTTGCAAATGTAGATTTAGCCCTCAACCCAAGATGAGCTGTGTATCTCTAGATTTCAGTGGAGGAGGGTTTATTTTTGGTCTGAAATAGGAAAAGAGGTTTTTTAATGCCATTTTATAAAATGGCATTATGTAGGGAAGCTCACATTCTTGACAGTTAAATTTTGGGTAGTGTGACCATTTGCAGTACAACAGGACTATGCCAAAATGTCTGGATTGCTCCAAAATGCAATGTGACCATGCAACGGAAAGTAGTGCTACTTCAAGCACAAATCTAGTTCTCATGTCTTGCCCTTGTAGCAAACACAGCCCCCAGTAAACAAGTACACAAAAGGTTGAGCTAATGCACCAAAGAGAGAACTGAATATGAAGGAGGCAGGAGGATAAAGTGAAAAGGGAAGTAAAGTTCATCCTTTTTGTGCTTCCATATATTAGATTCTCACTCTCTAGGGCAATGGGAGGAGATTCTCTGAAGCAACGTACCTTTTAGTTAGTTGTTCCTCTTTTGCTCTCCATCATCTAGAACTGACTGTAGAGGTTTGTTATAACCCTCCATGACTTTTGCCTCTCCCTCTTCTCCCAATAAAACTGAACAGGAATAAATTTGCAAAGCCTCTAGAACAAACAGTAAATTTAAATGTGGACATTCAGATTTGGTACAGTTTTATAACCATTTCTACTTAGCATATTTACCCCTTGGCCTTGTCCATAGAATTCCATCAATATTACTAAGGTTTGGTCTGTAGGAGTAATTCAGCTGCTATAGGTGAACTTTGGGATTTTTAATGGGTTTCTTTCTCAATCAATGTCTTATCAATACATGCATCATTATCCTTCATCTGTTTGCAAAATAAAGTTTTGAACCAAATTCTCCCATTCTTATAAATGCATCGTAGTGCAGTGTCCATTGGTTTAAGACACTGCAAACAGCTATGTGTTTAGCAAAAGCTGTTAGGCCAGTCTGATCTTTGACACATCACTGGCTTTCTACTCACTGACTGCAAAGCCCCATCTTTGGCAGTGTTAGTTTTCCATTTGGAATGCTTTTTGTTCAAAGCACCTTGATGTTGCCTGAACCTTGGTTTATGCTATTAAAAAATATCAAACCAAGTTCACCAATTTTATATAAAAAAAAAAAAAGTGGACCACCTTTATTTTGTGACACTGCAAATATCTTCTTGTATTATCAGTACTTCAACATGGTACATCAAAAAGTTTGTGAGAAGTTATAAAGGAAAGAAAATAAAGGGAAAAGGAAGGGAAAAAAGTCTTTCTGATGGTAAAAATCAAATTTCAGGTGGAAATCAAACTTCAGTTGATAAAAACATTCAAACATTCACAGTTTGAAATATGAACTACACTGGTATTACTGTATAAGGAAGAGATGTACAACTGTAGTGAAGAAAAAGGGTTGCTGTCTTTCATTCGTTCTGCCCCCTAATTCCCTTTGTCCTTTTTTACTTACCTTCTCTCAGCATTTTCCCTCATTATTGTTTCAGTATTGAAAGCAGCATGACATAAAAGCTTGCCCCAGCTGAAAAGATGCCTGTATGTACACAGAGTACAGTGCAAGCCTACTGTTACTGCTAGAGCAGAAAGGTTTCCTCTTTCTGCTAAACCTAATCTGAGTTCTGATACACACTGCCAGACAGAGATTTTCAGACTTTGTCATCTATAAACAGTTGTTGAACTAAAATAAGATAAAAAGGTAACAGCCAGCTCTTCTGCAGTAGGCTCAGAAAGCCCCCAACCCTGAAACCAAATATGCAGCGCACTGTGCTAGATCTTGATCAATTCCCCCTTTGTAGATAGGCTCGCAGAGATTTACAATGTCTCTAATTCAATCCTGGACAACCTGCGACCTCTTTTGGTCAATGAACAAAATGAGCGAAAGGACAAAAGAAGGCTGAAAAGCTTTGGTGCAGTCACCCCTCAGAGCATTAAGCAAGGCAGATCTCTCTTCCAACACATCCTACATTTAATTTCCCGAGGAAAAGTCTTTATCTACTCTTACACCATATTCTTCACTCGTGAAATCAGGTATTTTTCACTCTGCTATTGTACGGTGTCCTGTTTGATACAGCATCTGAAAGGTATCACTACTGCATAAAAGAGAAAACAAAATGAATAGTTGATTCTAGTTATCTAAAAGGACCTGTTTTGTAAGAAGTGCAGTTTTCAAGATCTGCACTATCATGGGCAGTACCTGGAGCAATAACGTATATACTCCACTCTTCCACTTGAATTTAGACACATGAACAGCTGATGAATTGCTGGGGGGTGAGTGCATTAACGATGGAGGGGTTAAAAACAGAGCAGCCTGGTTCTTATCATTCCCATGGCAGAATATATTTGTATAAGCCAGTATCTGCAAGCATTATTGGTTCATGTTCCTATGGCTGAACCACCACATATACGTTTACATACACACCTCACCCTCTCCTTCTGCATCAGCTTGCAGGACAGCTTTAGAAAGGATGGTCACAGACTTTGGCATTGCCAATTCAGGATTTCTCTATTTAAGTTAAGCCAAGTTAACAGGGGAATTTAAATGACAGAGGGGAGATTTAGCTTAGATAGAAGAAGTTCTTCCCTGTGAGCACTGGCACAAGCTGCCCAGAGAAGCTGTGGCTGCCTCATGCCTGGCAGTGCTCAAGGCCAGGTTGGATGGGGCTTGGAGCAACCTGGTCTAGTGGAAAGTGTCCCTGCCCGTGGCAGGGGATTGCACAGAATGAGTTTTAAGGTACCTTCCAACCCAAACTGTTCAATGAAATAAGCCTAGCAGAACAAGGGTGGAATTCGGAGTGGCTACAAACAGAATACCAACACATTCGTTGTATAAAATTAATGTAGAGTTTCACTGTTGGTTTTTTTCTGTGGGGTGGGTTGTTTTTTCTTCTAGATTTGCGAGGCTGTTGGCACTGGAAACTTACGGACAGAGGGAAAGTTTTAAGAGTTCAGAAAACACTTTAAAAAGCTAGGGGAACACATCCACGATGCTGGGGCACAACACTGGTCTGAGCCCTCTACCAGAGAGCAACATCTGTGCAGATGTGTATGTGTGAATATACATTCCCCCCCCCCAAATCTTCCTTGGGGGAGCTGGAACTGGATGTTCTTAAGATCCTTCCAACCCAAACCATTCTGTGATTCTATGATTCCTAGGAAATGCAGCTGTCATGGAAGCTGTGAGCCGGTCCCGAGGGATGCCCTGAACCTGAGTGTATGTATATATGTGTGTGTAAGCAAAAGCCTAAAAAAGGGCACTCTCCGCGAGCAATGCTGTGCCTCCGGTGCCACGGGAACACGGACACACACACGGAGCACTTTATGCGGGAACAAAAGGCACACGCCATGCCCCCTCCGCAGCCGTGCCCCTCTTGCAGCTGACTTCTAAGAAGTGCCTATAACCCCCGGCACCGCCGCGCCCACCGCCCGCACCGCCCCCCCGCGACCGAAACCTGGATTTGCCGTGCCCCACCGCTCCCCGCCGCGCCGCGCCGCTCCGTATCC
>JASSUY010044250.1:0-13205 GCA_032466535.1 Forpus xanthops
TGATTCTCCTTCCCATTTCCCCGGGACTGGGGAAGAAAGAGGGAGGGGTGCACAGAACTGTTTGAGGGGCCTCAAACCACGACAACAGTTCCTGTATTTCTCAATCACAGATGATGTATTCTATTAACCATTTCCAAGAATTACCAGCAAATTTAAATTTTCTTCTTTATGGAAGGATTAGTGTAAATAAAGAAAATAGGAAACGATCCCAGAGTCCTGATTTTTACATTTAAATTTAATTTCCCTGTCATGGGTTTTTTGAGTGAATTTGAGATATTTGGTCAATGTTGTTATTTAAAAGCCCCTTAAAAAGGAGACCAAATAATAAAAGAAACAATTGTTGAATGGGTGGAATGAATTATTCAGATAAAACCATACTAAAGCTGTTATTGCAAACTAACACAAAAATTGAAGTAAAAAAAGTATGGGTTTGTGATTAACTTTACAATGCAAGCCTACTTCTACTGTGTATGCATGGTTGCAAATGAGTGCTTACTTGTTTCACTGTGAAGTGATTGTATTCTTGTAATGGCAACATAGATACAACACTAGATAAGATCTTGTGATCTAAATGATTGTGAGTAGCCTCTGCTCTTACAAGGCACTTTCTTCTAACAGAGAGTTTTAACCTTGATTCATCTGTATTTAAAAGCTAAATCCAGAACGACACGATTCAGCAGCTCACACTTATAGTTGAAATGAGGTGAGTTTTTTGGTGACTTTAGTAAAGTTATAAGGCACAACAGATCAAAAGGTCCATAAAACTTCCACTGAGTAAAACCTACATTAAAATTAATGTACTCTGAGAATTTATGCTATGGAATGAAGAGGACCTGAAAATAAAACTGTTAGGAATCATATGAAAATGTCCAAACTGCATGGAGTGTACACATACATCATATTTTTTAAGTAAAAGCTTTTTATATGTTCAAATTTTGGTTGATCTAAGCTGCTGAGGAACCTTAAATATGTAATATATATGATATATTTTTACTTTTTTATTGACTATGCCCTTTCAAAATAAACTGTATTATTCTCTTGGGTCATATTCTGCTAGACCAGATTCTACCTCAGTGTAGAACTGCTAAGTGAAGAGCTTGTCACTTCTGTACCTTTCCAAGTAAAACAATTTGACAAGAACACCACAACTTCTGTCACTATACAACGAAGACCACAGCATTATACCCTTTCATTGTACTGTTATTAGTATCCACATTGTGCAGTCTCAAGAAGTGGTATTATTTGAAAAATCTTAGCTCTTCTACACTTGCATCATTTAAGCTGATGCTTGTAAAAAGGAAGACAAAAAAAAATTACAGTATGCTAGCTGTCAGTGAAAAATGGAGAGTAATAAACTATCCTGGTTTAAATGCAGCAATAGATCAGAAAAACTATCTAACCATAACAGCTGCTGAAGATCTCTAAAATGTCTTTTCTATTTAAACATAGCTCAAGGTTTGCACTAAATGTTCCTATGAATACATCTAAAAGAAAATGTCTATAGGAATTGTATTCACCTTGACCTCAATAAACCATAACACAGAACTTCCTTTTCTTGCATTCAGGAACTCCACATTTCAGTAAGAAGTTTGGATGACTGATAAACTCTTTCCTTTAAGTCTTCATATTACTTTACTTTGCTCAGTCTCCAAAATGGCCTTTACTTTTTTTTTTAGTTTTCTTCCCACGTTTTTCATTAAAAGGAGGGAGGATTGTGCTAAAGGATATAGGAAAGAGATTTCATAATTTATGTGTTACGTGAGTTCATATATAATAACAGGTGATAGCTTCAGGAGTTGTTACACGGAACTACTTATCTGAACAATTGGGAAGAGACATCTTCGCATTTGCTCTAGCTGCAGCATGCTAAGTATAGTCAGCAGGGTACATAAGCAATCAGTTCTGGCAGTAAAATGTATGTCCTAGGATATATGTAAAACTGGTGATGTAAAATACAGATTTAGTCTGGGATCTGGGTGAGTGTATGGCTAGTAAACCAGGGCAGAATACAGGCTTTAATGGCATAAGTGAGTTTAGCTTCTTGTAGAGAAAAACAAGTTTGAGGAATATTGCATTGCATGAGTGCTTAGGTGAATAATGGGCTTTATTGAGCTGTTTTAGAGCCGGGAAAGCTTATAGCTGCATGAGTCACAAGGGTTTGCTCTTGCTTGGATTTCTGAGGGGATTTGATTTCAAAGGCAAAATTACCATGCAGGAGCATGTTAATACATAATATTTCAGATACATTAACGCATATTAATATGTCTGAAAGATTATTTACTTTTGGTGAGTGTGGATAGGTACAATAAAACTTTTTGTCAGCAGGAAACATTATATTTGATATGTGGGAATGTAGTGAGTTGATTAGATTGCAATGTTAATTCGTATTGGTAGAACTAATCTGCATGAAAATGAAAATTATTATCATATTGTCCAAATAACAAAACCATGATGACTACCTTTTTCTAATTCTGGAATTAGTTGAAGCATATCTCCCTTTGCTATTCAGTGCCTTTACTAAGTGCTTTCACTATTTTGAATGCATATGTATGTTAGAAGTATAATTTGGGCTGTTTAGTTTCTATATATTATGTTTGCAGACCAAGCTGCTAATGTCATGATTACTGATGTCAAGGTGTTACTAAGAAATACAAAAAAATTTACAGTGTCCTCATGATTTCCATTGGAAAAATATTAAATTTAGACAACTTTCTTGTGGTTTGTTTTGGAGTCCTTTTTTGTGGTTTTATTTTTTGGTGCATTTTTTTTTGTTTGTTTTGTTTTGTTTTGTTTTAGTTTGGTTTTGTTTTATTTGGGCTTTTTTTTGGGGGGTGTTTTTTTTTTTGGGGGGGGGGTTGGTTGCAGTTTGTTTTGGGGTATTTTTTGCATGTTTATTTTCAAAGCTTTCTAGTATCCAGTATACAAAGAATTGTACGATGGGAAAAGACTGCTTAGTGTAGTCTCTTTGTGAGCATGAAGATCTGAAATGAATTCTGAAGTTGAAATTCCATTCAGAAGTTATGTTTTACAGGTCTCATGATGATGACTTTAAGTTTTAGGGTATTTTTCCACAGTTAAATAAAATCCTAGCTTAAATATATGCATTTATATAAAATTTATATTTATCAGGAGGTGTGGTTTTTTTAATATAAATTAAGAAATTTCCTATGCAAAAATGAATTTCTGCTTTTCTCTCCTCTTATGTTGTCTTACCAGAAAAAATGCACTGCAAATAACCGCACAAGTGAATTTTCACATTTTTCTTGTTTTTGCAGTTATACTGAAAGCAGGGCTTGCACTCTGCTTAAATTTACCCTAGAAATTTGCTTGGGGAACCTTCTGGTTGCAATAGATACTGTTGTTCACCTTAATATGACTACATTTTTCCACAATTGAATTACATTACAAAATTCTCTTTGAGAACTTAGGTGAATGATGACACAATTTCTTAGCATCTTGGACAAACACAGGACTCTGAAATGAGGGCAAAAGTAGTTTCTTATATTTCAGGATTGAAAAATTGAAATGTGTATGTGGTATACTCCACACTACAGCACATCATGCTTGCTATATAAATTGGGAGGAAGTTACCTGGAAGGGTAGATTGCTGCACAGGTCAGGCGGGGTATCAGTCAGCAGGTGGTGAACAATTGTGTCATGCATCATGTGTTTGTTGGTGGTTTGGGTTGTTTTTCTTTCAGTTTTATACCTTTCTCCTTGTTATTTCTCTTTTATTAGTATTAGTAGTAGCAGTAAAATGTTAGTCCTTCAGTTATTAAACTGTTCATATCTTAACCCATGTGTTTTATTTTTATTTTGCCAGTTCTACTCCTCCACCCTACTTTAGTGAGCAGGGAGTGAGCAAGCATCTGAGTGACACTTAGTTGCCAGTTAGGTACTGTGACATACCATGACAAAGGTATAAGACAGCAGTTTCCCAGAACTGTTGAAATGCACTTGTGCAGCAAATTACTTCTTTTTTTTTTTATTCTCCTATTTCAAAAGATCAGTGTTCTTCTTTAATCCCAAAGAATTTTTGTTTCCTTTCATTTTGTAAAAGAGATTATTAAACATCCATTTTGTAAAAACATCCATTTTGTAAAAACATCCATTTTGTAAGAGAAATTATTAAATATCCAGTGTCCAGGTACCTTGATATTGTCTGTAAACTTTTTGTACCAAAAAGAAAGGCATACAAACATATAGTGATTATATATCTTGAATAATCACTCGGATTCTACAGCCATTAAACTTCTTTGAGACATGTTTCTTCCTTCCCATCTGCTGAAGCAGTGTATCCCTTTAAGACTTTGGTACAATAAGCAGACAGACAGACTAGAATGTATTGTTATCCCATCATGGAAGGCTTTATTGTTCTTTTGTTTTAATGGAAATCCCAAAGACTTAAAGACAAAAAATTCACCAATCAAGTATATTAATTAAAAGCATTTTGAATAGACTATTTTGTTAATGAAATTGAAAAACACATGCAAATAGCTAAATAAAATACAGACAGGAAATAAGAACAAAAAATTTGAAATTTCAATGAAAATAATTCTTACATTACCGGGCTCCTATGTCATATTTCATAATGATTTTAAGAACTGTGGAATAGCATTTTGCAAATAGCATTAAAAGTTATGTATTTCACTACAGAAGCAAAAGCCCTTGAAAGTACTGATTCAGAGAAAGCTCAGGAACAAACTCTCCAAGAAAGTTTTCAAGTTCAGAAACAGGTATTCCTTATTGTGGCACCGGGAGACACAGGATATAGCTCCTCCTAATGTATCTTGGTATTGCTACACAAGCCATCCTTATACAGCAGCTGGTCATACCTGCATATTCATGAGGCTACGTATGGATTGCATCATTTTCCAGAAAGTTCTCCACATACCTACAGAAATGTGGTGCTGGTCTCTCAGGGTCCTTTAATTTCTCCAGCAATCTTCATCACTTCTGACAACCTTTGAAGCAGTAGGTGTTTATACCAGCTTCATTGGTTTGTTAACACCACAGACATAACAATCATCCTGTCCTACTTATCAGTTAGATTAATTGCAGCCCATCCTGGACACCTGTAATTCCAGATACTCCTTATCCTTACCGTCCTCTTCTTCTAGCCTGTTTTTCTTACACTTTTTGTAGTAAAGTCATAAGGGCCTAAAACTATGTCAACTACAATGGTTTATCTTATACAACAATTCTCAGCATGTTCTCTAGCTGTACTCTTATTTTTTTTACCTGTGAATCATGCACCTCAGTAATTTTCCATTGCTGCTGTTGCAAAGCCATCAAACTTAACATTACTTAAAACTGATTCTAAAGGTTTACATATTTCATTTTGCAATTTTGTGGGCCCCTTCTCTCAGTAGTTATTCATGGGTATTTGGGGACTATTGTCATTACTTGTGAGTGTTGCCCAGGCAATAATGCTTCAAGGCTAACCCAGCATTTTCAAGTTGGCAATGCCCAGCTTTATTGCATACTAACATCACTCTTACAAGTATATAAACCAGCTAATAAAACATCAGTATTTGCAGAAGAGTCATTGCTTAGTTCTGCTTCTGCATATGAGCTCTCAAATATTTCTGGGATGGTTACTTAAGATCAGGTGTCAATAACCATCTCCTTAAAAAATCAGTTTCTAAAATTTTGTTCATACTTGCTGAAAATATATTCAAAAACATTGAAATAGATGTTTTAAGAGAGAGATCACCTAAATTGCTAGAAATCTAAATAGCATTTTTTAATCTGAAAAAAGATGAGAAGAGTTTCATAGAGTTGGAAAGCTTTCTTATTGCCATACCTGCCCAAAAACTGCTGGTACGGAAAACAGTTATGGATCAAACATCCTCTTCTTCATCTTATCTTCTCAATGTACAACTTCTGAGTATGACTCATCATGACCATCAGACTTTATAGGTACAAAGTTCTGTGAATATGTAACTGTGGAACAGATAAGAAAATGGTTGACAAAAATCAAAGTAAGTAGGAAAAGATTCCATTCAATTTCTTGAGACTTGTATTGTCTTGATCTGCTATACTAGTGTTTTCTAACCATCAACAGCTGACTAATTTCTTTTTTTTTTTTTTAAGTGATGAGATAAAACCAAGAAAAATTGCTAAAGCCTAATATTTTTGAAAGGAGCTTCTCTGTATTTTTTATCCCTTTTCCATCAGTATTTCATAGTGATATTAACATTTATGAAAATATACACTATGAAGCAGACATGTTTAAAATCTCTTACTATTAATGTACTTAGATAACCAGCCCTAGAGACAGACACTCCATCTGTGCTGTAGAATATGAAAAACAAAAGGGTATGTACGAACTTTGAAATGTGTGTCTGTACAAGATAACCATGAGAAACTTCTCCTGCATAAGAAATTTCCTTCTCTAAAGTGGTGCTAATGAGCTTTTATTCAGGGTTCCTCTCTGTCTCACAGGAAGTAATCAATCCTCTTAAGTCTGCAGTTGTAAGGCAGTATCATAAAATCACAGAATGGTTTGGATTGGAAGGGACCTTAGCTCCAATACCCCTGACACAGTCAGGGACATCTTCCACTAGACCAGGTTGCTTAAAACCTCATCTAGCCTGGCCTTTAACACTTTCAGGTGTAGAGCATCCACCACTCTGGGCAACCTGTTCCAGTGTCTCACCACCCTCTCAGTGAGGAATGTCTTCCTAATTTCTAATCTAATTTTACCATCTTTTAGTTTAAAACCATTCCCCCTTGTCCTATCACTACATACCCTTGGAAAAAGTCCCTCACCATATTTCTTGTAGGTCCTCTTTAGGTACTGGGAGTCTGTTATAAAGTCTCCCTAGAGCCTTTTCTTCTCCAGGCTGAACAAGTCCAACTCTCTCAGCCTGTCTTCACAAGAAAGGTGCTCCAGCCCTCTGATGATCTCTGTGTCCCTCCTTTGGACTCACTTCAAGAGGCCCACATTCTTCTTAGCATCCTTGGCACAACATATTCTCAGCCTTTTTTGTCCTCTGAACATAGAGGAAATTAACTGTTAAGTAAGAAATGTGGAAAAAGAATACAAATCTATCTGTAATTTATAGTACTTGAAGCTGCTAGTCCTTCTGTGTTGATTTTAATCATGAGGTCTGTGGTTTTGACCTGAGGCATATGTAGGCATGGTATTCCTATGGATGCTGAAAGCACTTCAGTTTGCATCTCTTTTTTTCAACCAAGCTTTGGTCACCCTTGATAATGCATCTTTCAATAGGAAGACATTGTTGATTAAAGTACCTTTTATACTACATCCACCCTTTTTTAAATTCTAATTTTACAACTGGATTATCCCGCCTAATGCTCATGCCCCTGAAGCAAACATAAAATAACACCACTCATGTCAGTTGAATATCTTTCAACAAAAATGTGTGTGCGCACGTGCCTGTAGCAGCTGCCTCAAGCATTAAATTCAACCCATATTGTTTTTCCTAATGCCTTGATTTTTTTTTTTGTTGTGTAATATGGAAATACTTAAATGGCATCAGTGTGTTTAACTTTAGAAAAACAAATTTTTGTGCATTCCACAAATTTTTCAGTACATATTGGATTCAAGTTAATTGTATAAAAGAATGGTCAGACACACTGAATCCAATGAACAGGGATGTTTGATAAAATGCCTGGTTAGAGCACAACACTACTTTTTAGCTTAGAAATCATAGCATGAGGATACAGCAGTAACTATACTTGTTACATAGCAATAAATTAATAAAAAGTCTTCCTCTTACTCTGAATCTGGGGTAAAAATATGTGCTTTCAATATAAAAATGAAATTTGTGTTTATTTTTCTCAATTAAGTGAAAATCTGCAATGTACTAATTTTACTCAAAAAGACAAAAGTTTAATTTCCCTATACATCTCTAAGACCTATGTAAAAGTCATTAATTACAGAAAGACTGCAAAGAATGATTTCTGTATTAAGTAGCACCATACAAATATTTGCAAGAGTCTTTAGGGCTTTGAAAAGTGCTATTTCTTGTGTGGCTTTATTTTGTATATATATATATTTTCTTGGTGATCTAAAAGCTGCATTTGCCCTTTTTGATCTTTTTCTTTTTTTTTTTTTTAGAATATTCTCTATGGCCCAATTGATTTTTTAGTATGCTCTCTGTTTAGGAGAATATGTCAGCTCTCAAGTGTCCAGTAGTTCTTTTTCTCTGATGTGGACTCTTTAAAACCCACAAGCATGTCTAGGTTATCAGATTTACTTTAAAATGCTGCTATTCATCTGTTCAGTTTAATGCATTCTCAGTGGGGAGTTGCTATACTGACTAAAGGCTATGCCATGCTGCAGCTTAGAAAATGAGAAAAGAAAGGCAGCCAGGCTCAGGCTAACTATACCATTAACTTTCCTTCAGCCTGCAATACATCAACAGAGCATCAGACCTAATCATGTTTTTTATAGCTGCTCTACCACAGCAAATAATGATCAGAGATATTTATTCAGAAAGGAACACTGTGCAGTCTTTGGAAATTTGTTGTTCTCTTGAACATGATTTGTAGTGATTGCCCATTAATCTTATCATGCATTTTTCTCTCTACTTTTAAAAAACCCTTCATGCTTTGAATGCTGGAGGAAAGGGGAGAGGTGAAGTCTTTACCTGTAAATGGCAAGATAATGTACTTGACTGATCTCACATAAATGTTGTTATGTTGCTTTTCCTGTCAGTAAATGCTGTAGAGCCAGGTATATTGATTAACTAGTGATGCAAACCAGCTCTTTTCTGTGTCCTATTGACTGGATCTGTTTTGTACTTGCTAATACCTAATTGGGTCTCAGGGCAGTAAAGCTTGCTTTTAGTTTACAGGCAGTTTACTTCCATTCTTGTCAACATGTAATGCTCTCTAAAGACCACAGGAGCACAAGATCCAAAGCTAATCAGCCATGAACCTTGAGTAAAATCAGTTTTAGGTAGGATCTCTGAAGGATGCTTAAGTACAGGAAGGAAGGAGGGTGTGTCAGTAACAGCAGAATTACTAGTTCAACATGAGATTTGTCTGTGTGTGACTTGTGAAGAGCATCGGGTAAATTCAGTAAAAACTTCCACCTGAGTGACAGAAAGTCACATCATGGTATCTCATGGGACTTACAAGAATCAGTACTTAATGGTGCTAACAGGGAACGTGCAGAAAGAGGTGCCAAAATTATACACAAAACTTCCCATGCTGTTCTATAACACTTTATCTGCACAAGAAGAAAAAGCAAGGAACTAATCTGACCAAACTTCAGTATCTACATAAGAAGAACAATCTAATAGAAATTATTGTTTCCTTAAGAGCCTTGAGATTGAAAAACATATTAAGGTGAAAAAGGATATATATATATTTGGGTCTTTTTACGGGTTAAGGGAGTTGACTGTTTACTACCATTCTAATATCCATACCTCAGTCTTCTGTTTCTTCATATGATCAGAAAAACTGTTATATTTTTGAGTTTTCCTGTTGCTTTTCCCCCCACACACACACTTCTGCAATCGTTTTTTCTAAGCATGATAAGCATGTTCATACCTGTAGCTCATTTTTTTTCTCCTAGAAAAGGTACTCTTTCTAGCATGGCTAGAGAATACAGACACAGCTGACAGGAAAACACTCGCCTGCCCTGCTTCTCCTTGATATTTAGTGCATACTTTGACACTGCAGACCTTCTCATCTGTTTGGATCAGTCCTGCTGCTATGCTGTCACTTGATGTCTTGCTGTAGTTCCCATGAGGCAGTCTTTGAGTGTGCCTGAGTTGTACTATCTAACAGATCTACAATTATTAACTTTTTGCTAATAACTGCTGACCATGTGCATGTTTTGATCCTTTTTGACTTTTCCCTTCGCAGTTTTTTTTCTGTATGTGCTGATAAAAAATGCTCAAGGAAACGTCATAGGTTCCTATAGCTGAACAGCTAGATAAAGTGCTTCTCCTGACCTGAAGCATTCTGTTTGCTCTCAGCATCTGTAAACTTGTAACATTTCTTATCCTTCCATTTTTATGCTACTAGTGTTGCAAGGAAATTGGTGAGGATCTGAAAAGGGTCAGCGGTTGAATGCTTAAAAACTAATGGTGGGAGGAAGCTGCAGGAAAATGCTAGGTTTTAAAAATGGAGGAAGGACATGCCATAATGACAGTGAATGTCTAGACTATTGGCATAGAATTGATAGTGGCAGCTCAGGAGCCAGATCTGAGTCCCTTTTATGCTCTTCCTCACAATCAGAAACAAGGCATGATTCAGGCAGGAGACTTTCGAAGATTTGTAATAGACAAATTCCTCCATTTTTATCTTGATATCTCTCCAGAACTAGACCAATGTTTTGCAAGGGTGCAAACCAGTTTTCACCTTAACATCAACTTCAAAATTCCTATCATTTTGTGTTTGAGCTGTTCCCCCTGACCAATTCCCAAGAAAACACAGATCTAACACTCTATTTATTTACCAAAGAAAATCTAATAATGCTTCCAAGCTGTTCCCCAAGATGGATAGGAAATTAAACTGGGATAGGGGAATAGAGCCAATAATATTGCTTATGCCATACTGAAGAGAAGGTATCTTCTGTTTCCACGCTTTTGTTGTGATAGCTTCTGTCCTGAAGATCTTTATAATCTCTCTGCTCAGTACTTGCTCATCTTTTTCTTAGCTGGGAGCTCTCAGTGCTATTGGAATGAAAATAATAAATACCTGCTTTACTGTGTATTCCCACCAAGCTTCTTCTGTGAGATTACTTGTAGTAGCCAGCACTGAGGCTATGTGTTTGGAGATTTGATCTTTAATCACTTGCCTACATCTGCCCATGGTGCAGCCGTGACACATGCTGATTTAAAAGGAGCTTTTGCTGGAGGCCCAAGAGAAGTAATGTAAGCAAAAAATATGACTAAACCCCACATCTGTATTTGTCATATATGCTACCTAAAGCCCATTTCTCTCATCTTGAACTTCTTGTTTTCAATGAAACTCCCATTCCAAACTGAACTATGCATTCTCACTTCAGTGCATTCAGTTTTAAAGCTATTAAAACTTCTAAATGGAAGTAAAAAAGTATATATGAGGCTAAATCTGTCTAGGCTTTTAAACAGTTGGCTCTTTTTATTTATTGTACTAAACTGTGCTTAAAGGAAAAATGTTTTATTCGTGCAGATAAGTTATGTATTATGATATGTTTTAAAGAAATATTGAATATTTAATATTTCCTCAGTATAATATGTAATTCATGCTGGAAACCTTCTCCTCAAAGTAATTAGACAGTTATTAGAAAGATTAAAAAAGAAAACAAAGCATCTAGTTTATTTTTAATGGCTTCCTGAAAGTAGTATTCTGCTCAGCTTAATAAGAACCACTGTTGTGTCTTTATTTCCTCTACATAGCCTCTAGTGAAAAAGTGTTTTAAAAATTTCAGCTAAGATCTTGAGAAAAGAACTTTTTTTATACTTTACAGATATGAACTATACCTAGGAAAAAATTTCATTTCATTATGGTAACAAGAAATTACTCAAAACATTGAATATGCTTTTTCTGTGTGTTTCTTTGTCTTGTTACAATAACCTTGTGGTTCATTCACATTGAGAATTTTGTTATACAAGCAATACCTAAAGGATTCCAATGTCATGAATTATTGTCTTCTAATAGAATTGGAGTCAATACTGAATATGCAGACTGTATCTTATCAGACATTTTAGCAGGGAGTGAGAGATACTGAAGAAATGCTTGAGGGAGTGACATTTGCAATACAGCGACATACGTTTAGTGATAAGACTTATGACTTGCAGATGAAAAGATTAACCATAACCCTATTTTACTAGGCGTTATTGTTCAAAATAAGTTATATGAAATAATTTATTGACTACCTTTAATTAACTTAAAAAAAGTATTTTTGTCATGTACAATTGTAATTAATATGATTAATAAGTGTTTCTTCTTTAGTAGCTTAATGCAGTTTTTATAGAACAGATTCCACAGCAGTCTTGCCATGATCAAACAGTGATAAAAATCTACAATTTCAAAGGGAGAAAATGTACTTCTAAATCCACTCCACAGGATGCATTAGGATTTTAGTGATCCTGAGAAAGATAGGCTTGCTAACTTCGCAGTTCTTAAACATGGTCATTACTCCTACAATTGTGGGTAAATTTAAGAAAATGCTGAGAAACTGAATACCTGAAGAGAGGTATAATCTCTGCTCCATAGTGAGATCAGCTTGACAGCCCCACCTTTTCTGCATAAAGCCTAATCACTGGTGGAAAATAAGTGAGCATTGCCTTTCAATTTCTCTGATTCCAGGAGAACTAACTCCTCCTACCCAGGCACTTCTGATGCCTCTGGAAAGCACATTCAGACCCTGTCCTTAGTCAAATTTGTATGTAGCAAAATGTTCTTTAAAGATGCTTACATTTCCTCTTGGAGAATCTGTATTGTGGAAATTTCATGCAGTGCTGGAGTTGCTATATGAGACATGGTTCTCTCATCAGTATATTTCTTGTGTTTTATAAGGTAGGAATAGCAGAATTTGGAAGAGGGAAACTGGATCTATTTTAGGTGTTTCATTCCCTTCCTTTGAGAAGCTATGTGTTTACCAGGCTCTGCTTTCAATTTCCCAGAAATTAATGAGAAAGGTTTTTCTGATTAATGCTGACTAGAACAGGAGCTTTTTATTGCTCCTTTGTTGAGGACAGAGAATTAATAGTGTTCTAAGATCACGAAATTGTAAAAAAATAAACTGTGTTTTATTTCAGTAAGTTTAAGGCACTTTTTTGGCTATTGTTGAAGGAACCTAACGCTATCAGCCTGTTAACTATGGGGCCACAGTACGTTTTTCATTTACTAAACATATTCCCAAGCCAACAAAGCTATAAATTATGAATAAGCTTTTAATGAAAACACATGAATAGGTAATACTAGCTACAATCTCCTATTATTAGCATCACAAGATATTGCCTAATGTTATATTTAAATTATGTAGATTGAAATAATTTGGTATACCTCAAGTGATAAATGATATTGTTTTGTGCCAACTTAATTGTATCTTTTGATACAAAGGAAGCTATCAGAATGTACTGCTAATTAATCGTGTCATTCTTGTCTCAAAAACATACTGTATGTGGGTGTCATGGGTTCAGCAGCAGCAGTCAATTTTCTTTAAGTAGTAGCTGGTGTAGCACTGTGTTTTGGATTTTCAGCTTGGGAACAGTGCTGATAACACCAGTGTT
>JASSUY010044254.1:0-40847 GCA_032466535.1 Forpus xanthops
CACCACCCTTACAGTAAAGAACTTCTTCCTTATATCCAATCTAAACTTCCCCTGTTTAAGTTTGAACCCATTACCCCCCAAAGGAAACCACAAGAAACAGGTATCTGATGATTCTTTACCTACAACTACTTTTTCAGATATCAATTAGTAAGTTAATAATGTTTTAGCAAACATTTAGCTTTAATGACATCGTAAACTCTAATCTTTTAGTAAGAATTTTATGGTGTATGAAGTGGAGTGCAGTACAACATTACAACATCAGTATATTATAGTAACAGTTACATTACAACTATATCAGGTGTTCATACCTACTTTTACCTACGTAATGTATAAACCAAAAAAAAAAATAGCTACAACTTTCAACATAAGACCTTTGTTCAATAAAACCACATTAATTCCACTCTTAACCTTTGTCATTAACTCAGTCTTGTGCCCATGTTTTGCTGGTAACTAATTAAGGTTGTGAAACCCCATAGTAGCATGCAATTCAAGCAGGATGGCCAAAGTGGCTGCTTCTCCCAGCTGTCTGCCTCAGTCCTTTGTAGCTCCTGCAAAAGGGCCACACAAACAGGACCTCCAGCACCACACGAGCTATTAAGCACTAACAGGCGCTCAAACAGGTGTTAGTTTAGCGTCAGTTGCTGGCATTCACCTCAAAGAATTTCAGAAGAGGAGCAAGCAGGGCAGTAGCAGTGATGTCCACAGATAAGCTCTAGTTAATACAGGGAATAATCGAGAAGATAACACTTATATCATCAATTTATGAACAGGAATCATTTTTTATATCAGCAAAAATATGTAGTAATTTACAGAGTTATCAACTCATAGTCATGTTCCTGCAGCATCAGGCACCAATATTTCCAACGCCTTTAAAAGCTCTGCCTAGGGGGAATTAAATTTATTAAATTCATTTAATTTTAATCCTTGAATTGACTTCAGTGTAAAATTTTTCCTTTAGAACAATTAGGAGGTAACACACAGTTCATTTCTGTTACAAGTGTAATTTGTAAAATATGTCTCCTTCCATAAAGTAAAATTCTTTAAAGAAAACAAATGAGAATCTATGATGACCTGCAGAGCCACAAAAGTTACTTTCATAAAATAAGCATTGGTCCTTTTCAAAGCTGAACTTGAAGCAATGACAATTAAATGACTGTCGTTTATTTTTAAGTATAAATCTTCTAACAACCTCTACTAGCATACTCAAAAATAATTACTATATTACTGCAGTAATTACTATAATCATTAGGTCTGCAGGGGAAAATATATTTACTAGTGAAGATGTCCATCCAAAAATCAAAACGTAAATCAAAGCTGGCTCACTCATGTTTGACTGCAAATCCTTGGAAGTTATTATGCCTTATATAAGCACCTGGAATGTCTTCATTTTCATTGCAGTGGTCAAGGCTGTTTTTTTTAATTGAATGGATGACTGATACTTAAAAGGGAAACCAAACCATGAGCAGAGAGAACATCAAGTTCTTCTGTGAGATAAAGAACTGATTGGAGAAAGGGAAAAAGAGACATTTGGAAATGTATTGCTGGCTGAGGGCATTTTCAAATTCTGGGAAAAATACAGGAAATATATGCTACTACTCAGTACTATAGAATTGTAAGATGCTGGTCACTGATAAACTGATTTGAGGCAAAACCATATAAATTGTTAACAGCTGCCTTCTGTGCAAGAGTCCATCTTACCCTATCACCATATTCTCTCCAACAACACCCAGTGGGGGATAATTAGGGAAAAAAACAGAAGACTAAAAAAAGCATAGGGTAATACTCTGCTGATATGTACTAAGAACTCACACTACAGAGCAGCTCAAGAATAACAGCAATGCCTTCGAGTTTAATAGGCCTGGACATACTGAACCCAGAAATGGATTCATGCTTAAAAAATTCTTACTAACCATTGACAGACTTTGTCAGAGAATGAACTTTGTACAGATTTATAATGCATACATGTGCCATACAAATGCACACATATGCATCACAGAATCACAGAATGGTTTGGGTTGGAAAGGAACTTAAGATCACCTGCTTTGAACTCCTCTGCCATGGGCAAGGACACATCACACTAGACCATGTTTCCCAAGGCTCAGTCCAAACTGGCCTTGAACACTGCCAGGGGTGGGGCATTTACCAGTTCTCTGGGCAGCCTGTTCCTCACCATCCTCATAGTAAAGAACTTCTTCCTTAGATCTAACCCAAGCTTCCCCTTTTTAAGTTTAAATCATATAACACAACTTATGAATCTAAGAAAACTCATTAAAGTTCTTCAAGAAATAATGGTAAAGGTACTCTTCTACCTCCACTGACCTCAATAACAATGTTACATTATTTTCAATCTCGAGTGAGTTTTGTATTTTTCAGCTTCCAACACTGAGTTTCTTTGAAAAACTGTTTCACCACTAGTAAGCATTACATTTTTACAGCTGCAGTTGAATACAATACTGTGTCCTACAGAATCCTGCACAGGCTGTCCCTTTGACAATAGCAGTCAAGTCTTTCAGCTATCTATCTATACTTGATTTATTAGCAAAAGTCCTATTGCTTTGTCTGCCTTCAAAACATCAAAAAAGGTATTCTGGAGGCTTGTTTGACAGCCTCATGCAAGCTTTTGCTCCATTAACAAGTGTAAGTATTTTAAAATTTGGAATTCAGCCTTTTTCTTGTTGCAGCCACAGAGCAAATCTGGTTGCTGCCCCCGTATCTGTGTGCTTTCCAAGAAATGAAGCAGACCATCTTTTTTACCTGTCTTTTCATCAATTGTTCCCTTATTCCAGCACTACCTGAGTAACAACTTTTATATTCCTTCCTTTAATTTTCAATCCTCCCGAGTCCTCTTGAGTTTGTGTGACTAAATAATTAAGGGGACTTTGAGAAAACTGCAGCATTTGAGAACGGTGGAACATGATGAAGAGGCATTCTGTCAAAGGAGAGATCCACTGACAGGATGAGGAGAGTGAAAAGAGAGCAGCTAACAGGCAATCTTAAAAGCCTAAGCACCTCAACTTCTCCCACCTTTCCCTGCAGGTCACTGCTCCTAAACTTACAGTTTTGTTTCTAATCTCCAGAATTTCTCTCATCTTTAGTATTACTGTTCAAAACCACTTTATATGAACTAGTCTAAATATTCCACTAAGGTCTCACTAGTGCTGATATTGTTAGTATATCCTGGAACAGGACTTGAACTTTTTCACACTGTTGACCCATATTACAAATTAGTTAGTAAAATGCTCCCCATTTTACAACTGCAGATTTATTTCCATGTCAAAGCAAACCAGGAAGAATAACTCTATTTGCAAAGATCTGAAAGATCCAGTGCCTTCAGCTATCATTAAAGCTCCTTTTTTAGACAGAGATACACATTTAGGGTCAAGAAACCTAACAGGAATCCAGTCACTTAATTTTTTATTTTGGGAGCTACTTCCTTTGAAAGAATTCAGTCTTCAGTGTGTCTATTCCTCAGGCTGATCTTCTGCACAAAGACAAAAGCATGCATAGAATCTAGACAAAATTAAAGTCCAGTTTAGTAAGACAAATTACCAAATCCAAGTAAAGTACATATGGAAATAATTGTCTGTGTTTGTATGCATTAAACATTATTCTTATTATAACAAAATATTCTCTAATTACTTAAAGAAAACAGGCACATGCTACTCTGTTAGAAAACCCTGAAATACATCATAAAGAACATTTTAAAATCCAGTATCTTTGCCAAATGGGTGGTGGAAATGAAGAATGGTGGGGTAATGCACTCTGACTGCTTGATCAAACTACTGTAAAAAAATTATCTTTTTCAGTTACTCTGAAAATACACCAAAACCAGTTCTCTTTTGCAAAAAATTGGAGATAAGAACCAAAACAGAGAAAAGAATTAACACTTTACCTTGTTGAGTTCAGACCTAAAATGTGCTATGCCAGTAAGGAGCAGTATCTCGTTCCTACAGGCTGTAAGTAATCATCAATTACTTTAACTGCAAGATCTCCTCCTGTTCTAACTCACATCAGAGTGAAACCACTCTTGTCAGGTTTTACAATCATTCTCATGATTAATTAATTGCTAAAGCTACTCAAAGATAAGAAACATTGCTCTGATAAGCCAAGTAAAATAGCTTCTTGTTCTTTTCCTTGAAAGGATGAAAAATGAAAGGAGTGTAGTGTTTCACTTCTTGGCTTCCTTCAACTGTCTGAAAAGCAAGACCATACTGAACTGGCATCTGTTTCTGCAAAAAGGAAGGAAGCAATCAGTGGCCTGGGACATTACATTTTCAGCATGAAGGAAGGGGCAAACAGGGACAAAACTTACTGCTGGGTGAGCAGGAATGGCATTATGCCTGTAGGGAGTTTTTCTTGTTGAGGTTGTTTGTGGGGCTTTTTGCGTAACACAAGAAGATAACAACAAAAGGCTGGGCAAAGAGCTTGGAATGGAGTAATGAGCTTCCCTGTATTAATTAGAGTGGGGCTGCAAGGCAAAAATCCCGCCTGCATATATATTTCTGAATGCACTGTACATCCATAGATGTACAGTGCCAAAGTAATGGTAGACTGTAGAGAGACTGCAGATCAGTTTTCTGTTTGAATTAGAAGCTGATAATAAAGAACATGGATTTAGAAAACACATTCTTTAACAATGCATAGGAGATTGGTTTTCTGAAGTTGAGACAGCAACACATTATACTGTCAATGCCCTTAAGCAGAAACGTCACATCTTGTGCCTTTTCTTTGTCTTAAACAGTGGTTCGGCAGCCATTTCTCCCAGAAACAGATGCCTCCTTCATCCTCTCTACTCCAATATGCCAGTTAAAGTTATGAATCTGTTCCTTTCTTTTTCTTATTCTCCTTAGTGTTCCCTATTTCCAAAGAACAACTGAGGGCATATTAAAAAAAATCCCAGCATTTTGACAAACACCTCAGTCCTTTCTCAAAAGCTGTATTCAACTGGGTTTTCAGAATCTAGCATTTGACTAAAAGAACAAAGGCTCTTTTTAAAATACATATTGGTGCTACAACATATGTACCAGTGCTCTGTGAAGAAGGTCATATGGTAGTAGAGAAGATCATATAATAACTATAGTATTTTAGTCCTTGATTTTCTGGCAGTGTCTCTCCCTAGGTTTCTTTCTCACTCTTCTCGTAGCATGTAAATCCCTCCCTGCATACAAAACACAAATTCAGGAGCAAAAAATCTGAAAAGACTGTCACAGAAGATAGCAGGAATAAGCCACATACAAATACATTGTGCTCGTCAACACAGTTAATCTCCTTCCATCATACTCAGCCCTACCATTTAAGAAATAGTGATAAGCATGACATTGTTTAATTTCTTAAAGAATATCTTCTAGTCTCTTCTTTAACTGAATGGCAATAATTCTTCAGTAGAATTTAAGTTGGCATATGAATATCAAACATTTTAAGATGTTACTGTAAAGGCAACATTTTTTGTCCCAGATAAACCTTGAGAACAAAGCCTATGCACTGCAAGCCCAAGTCATCCAGGACAGACCTCATTCACTATGAGAAGAGAAACCTTGCCAAAGTTTGCCTTAAAGACACTGCAGTCTGACGTGCGCACATTTTGGGCAGTTCACTTCATCAATACCATGAAATACTGCATTCCCTCCAACACTGTGTATACAAGCTCTACATGGACATTATGCTGACCATGTGGATGGATTATGCTAGGAATTACTGTGTATGATCAACAGATTTTCTTAAAGTTACAAAAATAGGCAGTTGTTTGAAAATAGCCATAAGTTAGCAGACAATCACCATGCAGGAGATTCTTGGGGTCTGGTGGGGGAAAGAGAGCCAAACTCCAGTCTCTAAACCTTACAGCTTAGAAAAGGTACTATTTGCATAAATTAACTTGTGAAACTGTTGTTTTTATCACAGAGGAAGTACCCTGAACCAGCAGAGCAGATATTTTAAAGCCCCAATGCAGTAGCATTAGCTTATTTTTCAGGAAGGCAATTATTGTTCCCCAGTTGTGTGTCTGGTGGCAAAGAGAAAAGCCTGCCTGTGTTGCCCTGACTTACCATTTGGGCTGCATCCTGCAACACAGATAACAATAATTATGGGATGCTTCTTGTATTTGCTTGTACAACATCGACTAGGCAAAACACAGATTTTTATTTTCATTCCATCTGCCAAATTTGTCAAAATCTGTCTCACGTCTGTCAACTGCAAAAAACATCCTAGCGATCAAAATGGTCACTGAAGGACAGTACTGTATCCTGATGCTTCTGAGAGCATCCTGCAGAAGCCATCTAAAAAGGAAACAAGTTCCACATTAGTCCTTTCGAGCTTCTATTTCAACTGGATGCTCTCATATTCGTGAAAAAATGACACGTGTATTCTGACATTTCAGCCATTTCTGTAAATATTGGGCTGATTTTTACCTTGAAAGATGATTTAAGCAATAAGAGGAAGGGTTTGCAATTAAATACAACTGTTCTTGACACCTGCATAAGTATGCAAAGAAATAGAAAAATTAGGTTATAATCAAAGGGTAAATAATTCTGGCTCCTAAGAGCTGTAGTCACTTATAAATACTATTTTATGGAAAGATCACAAATACTTTAAACAAAGTTTCCTTTTTTTGTGAAAATACTTCAGAATGCATCTACATGTTGCCATTGTACTTAAAAAGGCAGAACTCTTGAGATGATTAAGCAATTTATTTGCAGTCCATTTGGGAGTACTGTCCATAAAAAGCTTTTCCAGTTTATTTTTGTTAATGACATTTACCTTTTGGAGTTGCTAATTCCTACTCATCCTCTTAAGAAATAAATCCAAGTCCTTACAGCTGCTGCAAGACTGACCGAACCATAAAATCTCTCAGTGCTCCACAGAATGAGTCTTCAGTTCTCAGCTGAAATGTGAGAGCATCAAAGCATATGCACAGAATGACACTGTGTCTGTAAAGAACTCAGTTCCCACTTACAATGTAAAACTAACAGTGTGTACTAGATCCCATGGCAAAGCACGATTTGAGCAATCTATCGTCATTATCTGTCAGTCCTGAACCCCTGAGATCACCTCTGCTGAACTCTGAGTTTGCATACTGTCTGAACAATGACTTGGGGATTATTTCAGCTCTCCCTTTTCAGGTAAGTGCTCATGGTGTGTGTTTGGTATTTTTCCCTTTTTCTTTTCTTTTTTGGGGGAAGGGAGGAGAGTTCTTTCATGAGCTGCTTTACCCCGCAGATCTGCAATAACCCCAGTTCCACAAACAAGTGAAGGGAAGTACTGCTTTGGTTTATGGAGTGCAGTTTATAGAGACATCTTAGAGAAAAGAACACCAAATCTGTGAGGGAAATGAACCTGGCTCTAAGAAAACATCTCCAAGCAATGCAGTTTGCTTCCTAGCAAAGTCAGGCCTAATGCTCATGAATTATTAAATTACCACATTGGCTGGAAGCCCTGGGGGAGGATTACAGAGCTTACAGTAAGACTGTTCCTGCAAACACTGAGTTTCCATGGAAACAGAAAATAGTGAAAATAACTACCTGTCATTTCTACCATATTCAAGGAAAAGTCATCACAATGTTAAAAACACTATTAAAGCCTGCAGGCGAACTGTAGCTAAGCTCCAGTTAAATTCTCCTTGGGTTTTTGTGAGACTGCCACACTCAAACACTTGATACATTCATCAGTATTTCCGTGTTATTTTCATCATGAAAGGTACAGATTTGTGTTCCTGAAAGGAATCCTCACCGTGAGCTAGAAAAAAAAGTTTCTATTTCAGAAAAAAGAGACTTTAGTCATATAGTGTGATTCCTGAGTCCCTGCCAGTGATCATGATTCTAACTAATGAAAAGAAAGCCACACTGACCCTGCCAGGTGGTAGGTGTGAAATGCTTTAACCATAACTGCAGGGAAGGATTCTAATTTTAGATTACACATATTTTAGAGTAACTATTTTATCAGTATCTCTAACCTGGGAAAAGCTAGCGGTTCTGAGGTCTAATACAGCACCCATCTCATTAATTCCTGCTCTTCAAACTACATATCCCTGATTACTTTGCACATGACAGTTTCAGTCAGAGGCACGGAACTAGATTTTGACAGCAAATTTTGCAACAGGAAGAGCTCAGGTATAAAGAGTAGTATTCATTAGAGTAGGCCTTCCAACAGACAGGTAATTACTTGTAATTGCTTTCTCTGAGCTCTGCAGTTGATATAAACACATATTTGCACCCTGACAGTCAAGATATTAAAATCTCTTTTAGCTGTGTGTGCTCACTTTCAATTTTTTGGAGCAGAAAAAGGGAAGAAAAACTTTGAATACCCTCAACTAATTGATTTCTTTCTCTTTAACAACTAAAAAAAATCAAAACACCACTGTAGAAAAACTCTGTGTCCCCACTACTGATATGTCTTAACTAATCCCCAACATGAAAAAAATTTAGGACAAGAAAGGGGGTAGCGGTAGAGAGAGGTAAGATCAACTTTTTGCCTAGTAACACCACCTACTTCCCTACAGCAACTTTCATATACAAATCCAGAGTCATAGTTTCTTTAAAATATAGAATATTAACAAGAAAGGGGATAAATAGGAAAACCAAGCAAATGCAGATAAGGGAGAGAAATCTAGGGAATGAAAATCAGCTGAAGCAAGTGGTAGAGAAAATGAAAAGGTGTTACCACTCCTCAGCCCTCTTTTAAAAAAAATTCACACATATAGATACCCCTTATAAAATACTATGTAGTTTATACCTGTCTCCAGTAATGATCAAGCTTGAGTTTTCTGAAAGTATATATTACAAGGCTCTTTGTCCCCTGCCATACATGTGCAGTAAACTTCAGAGGCCCACCTATTTTCCATGTTAACATGAGTGATCAGAACAAGGGCTACAGCTGACGACGTTTTTAGGGAAGTCTATCTTGAGCAGGACCAAGAACTGATATCCTCCTTATTACAACTGCTATGGATTATCTACTGCACAAGTCAGAAAAATACTTGCCTTGAAAAAAACACAATAAATGAACACAATAACTGAAGTACAGTCCCAAAAGAACAGACTGCTAGAAAAGAGGTAAAAATTAGAAAGACGGACTTTTTTCATGACTAAGCAGAAGAAAAGCCTCATTAGCTACTAAGCCTAATCCCTAGGAAAATTCTCTAAATATTAAAGAAATAATTCTGAATTATACAAAATTGTTTTTTCCCAGTAGTCAAATCATTATACTGACAGTGAATGAGATAGTGTTTCTACTTAAAAATAACTATGAGGAGGCTGCTATTAAAAACATAAAAAATTGAAAGTTTAGCATGTAATTGCACAATAAAAGTAGAATATAATTTTCTGCTTCCTAGCATAACAACTAACATGATAATATTTTAAAGCAATTAACAGGGGATAACTACACACACATTGTCACAGTACTCTCAGAGCTCCTACCTAAAGAGTGAAGTAATGCAGAAAAGGGAATCTTAAGGTCAGTTCCATAGTCTGGGAGAGAATGTGGCCACACTTTTTGCCACAGCTTTTATTGTGGATTTTCCCACATTAACCAACTTCATTTCTTTTTCGGCTGTGCAACCATATTCAACTACCCAGTGATCCTGTCATTTTCCTTCTGACCTTATTAATGCCTACCTTCCTGTTTATTCTTTACCTGTGTGTACCTCTCCAAACCCTTTGCCACTCCCAGCTGCTAGGCCTCCCTCAACCCAAGCAGCATTCAATTTCTAAAATGCAGACAGCTTCTACAGCTCTGATTTGGAGCTCGTGGACTTACTCTGTACAGGTGTTCTCCCATTAAGCATACCTGGCATACCAGAGCTTTGAGAAGACTCAAACCCCTGCTTGGTCAGACAGAACTTGTGAAAGATTTGCTCTCGCATCTTCAGAAGTATGCTTAGTGTTGAAAGTTCCAGATGATGGCAACTGCCTACAATAGGACGTGTTATAGGAAAATTACTCAAGATGATATGTGTAAACACAATGTACTTTTAGCTACACTGTTCTTGCTAATATTGCTGATATACACTCCTACTGACGTTTTAAGAGTCAAAAAAAAAAATGACTAAATGACGATGAGAACCCTGGAGCTAACTGTCATCAATAAATACACAAAGAGATGAAGGATTCCTGTTGCATTTGTCAAGGTTACATGCTGCAAATTGGTAAATGTATTTATATTCCAACATCTGAATTAGGAATACTGTGTCAGTGAAAACTCCTACTGTAGAAAAAGTGACAATCAATTCCCTTATAAATTCATTATTTCTAAATCCAGTGTTTCAAACTGGTGAATTTTATTGTACTCTATCAAAACAGTCAAAGGTTTTCTTTTCACAGTGCTTTCTCCCCCAGCAGTACTGTGACCTTTATCAATTCAGTAACACCTACAAAAAGTAATGGAAGTTTAGAGATACCACAATAGGACAAGACTGTGCAAGTGAGTCGGAGCTTGAGAAAATTCTTCCTTTCCTAACACACTCAATACTGACCAAAAACCAAACCCAGTTTGGTCATGCAGTGGAAGTTCACATGCTTACAAGGCCAAGGAGGTGATGCATTCAAAATGATCATCTTGTTCTCTAATATTTTTATACCTTTAATATCTTAAGCTTTTATATATGTGACTGTTAATTTTTTCAAGGTAATATAATTTGTTTGTAAAGTATCTCAAGAACATGAGATAAATTACAAATAGAAAGTAATCACCTACATCACTTCTGCAGTGGCCACAAAGGTACCAGCATTAACAGCAAAACATTAATGCTCAAAATTTTTTGATTCAGCCTTGAAAAAGGAGCATATGATTTTATGTTAGATGACTTTAGAGCAACTAAACCCAACTATCAATCATGACGTTGATTAACAGCATTGCTTTTAGTTCAAAATTGTTTCTAAATCACGTTTCTCTCCCGAGAGCTGCTTTGTTAATGGCACTACATTCTTAAGACAGAAGACGAGACAGGCTGTACTGCCCACATCCACATCTCCAACATCCACCTACAAATTCAGAGTATTTCCACAAAAAACACCTTCTCATATCACCTATTAGCAATAGTATTAAAGAGCAAGGTTGCTTTCTTTCATATTGCCTACTGTTTTTCAATTTTAACACAGAAATAGATGTTTCATAATCACCAAATTCCTAGCAATGTATTGAAATCTGGCAGCTGGATAGAAGATCTGCTTCTACATTTCTAGTATTTTAAAATCCTTATGGGTCTCTGTTTTCTCACCCTGCTGCACGTATTTTACCTAGCCATCTGCTGAAAAAGGATGGATTATAATTTCATCTTTCAGTGAGAGGTAAAGAATGCAAAAAGGTACCTAAACAAAACACAGTGAGGTGCTTTATAAACAGCTACATGTTAACTTTGTTAATACCTTCACATACTCTGAGGTAAGAGTCAAAGACACAAGAGAAAAGAATGAGGCAATGAAGCTGCTTTATGAACTCCAGAAGATTAATTTCTTGTTTAAAAGAACAAGGACTTTCTCTGTAATGCACCCAACCAATAAAGGTTGATTTGCATAAGAAAAGATACAAGCAGTTATAAATTAAGCGCTGAAGGATAAAAGCTTGCTTCAGAGCAGACACATGCTTCTCCACCCTGTGTCTTATTGTCCTAAACAAAGAGGAACAGTGTGAAATCCGGAATTCTAAGGCAGAACCTTTGGAAGGAGAATGTTCTGACAGCATACTCTTTCCCAATTGCAATCTCTAGTCAAGATCAACATCCATCATGATGCTGCTAGGAAACTACCAGTTGATGTAATACAGTAGAAAAAAAGACTTATATGTACGAGATTAATTATAAGAGCAGATGGGATCATTAAAATAATTAAATCCAGTCTCTGTAACACAAACCACACACCATTTATGTTAATATATACCTTTGGATTTCATAGTTTTAAGGGGGGTAGGGGAGGAGGGAGGGGAGTAGTAGGCTGAGGCAGATGTTTAGCTTATAAAAATATGTAGTTTGTAATACCTCCTTTTTTTTATTCCATACCTTCTAATTATTTTTTGTATGAGCAGCTGCTGTCTCTTTCCTTACATTAGAGTGCAAATGATTCACACTTATGATGTGTATCGGGATATTAACCTATAGTGTAGAAGAATGAAGTACACTCTGGCAGCACACAGTACTTCAATACAAATTTTTGGACAGGAGTCTTACATTACAGCAAAGATCTCTTGGTAGCAGGTCATACCCTGCCCCCATATCTGAAAATCTGAGCACATTATCTGCACTATTATATTCATCACTTCAGTAATAAGAAAAAAAACGTATCAACAATGATATGTACTCATTGCGTAAGGCTACAGTTATACTGGGTAATGTCATTTAGACAAAGCTCAAAGGCACAATTTAGTAGAGTGTAAAAAACCAAAGGTGTGAAATGCTGAAGACCAAGTCAATAACCACCTAAATTATTACTACACTGTCAGTGTCTTTCCTACATTCCTCTCTCATTTCAGTGCTTCACAGTCTAACTGGCTCTCATTAATAATTTTAATTCCATTACTCTTTTTTTCCCCTCCCTCTTCCCCCTTAAAACAAAACAGAAGAATATTTTATTTCCCAAATCAGATTATTTTAAATGATAATCAGAGGAAGAAATTCTACCAATTCCATCTGGATGTTCCTCTTATACTGACAGCAGAAAGAAAAAGTAAGATCTGAAGAAAACCCAAATTAATAGTAAATTATTGCAGAATGGATGCCTGCAAAAGGAAATGAAAGGAATGGTTGAAGGAAAAAAAAAGTCTGTTGCAAGGTGAAATGTGTAGATCTCTATTTGACTAGCTCCTGGAGAAACAGAATTAAAAGTAAAGGACATGAGAAACCTCAGTGTGTGGAAGAGTGTATGAGTGCACTCAGAGAGGCACTATGGAAACGAGACCCCTCCAGAAAAAGTGCAGGAATTTGCATAGCTGAGAACTAGTCAGATAATTCAAGGTCCATAGAACTATGCAGCACTTCTCATTTCACTGTAGTGTGTGAGAGATGGGTCATCAGTACACAAATTTCTACATGTCTTTAAACTTGATCATCTCTGTTGAGTTCCAGAAATTTCCCATGCGCTACATTTTTAGAATCCAGTTGGGAAGCACTTGAGTGGAAGGGGTATGTGCTTAAAGGAAGGAATATGTCCTGCATTTGCAGGTGCATTTACTTCTCCACTTAACTCCTTCCCCCACATCTGACATCAAATTCCCTCAAAGCTGCTTAGCTAATACAAAACTGTCCCTCAAAATCATACTGAAACACACGTAACTAAATCTACATGGCGCATCACTATGTGCCCTCACATTTGGAACAGACAGTAGCCCATACCAAGACTGAACATTTTCTGGATTTAAATCCTTCCATGCTCGTCGTATCTTTCTTTTACTGGGACAGGCCCCACGTAAGAGAAGTCAATTGCATGACTGAAAAAAAAACCCCACACCAACGAACCCCAACAAAACAAAAAAAACCCTCACACAAAAATAACATTTATTTGATAAGCACCATTCCAACCGTATTTCAGTAGAAGTCACACTCACCTTTATTTTCAGCCTGGAAAAGGAAAGGCTTCAGTGAGGCCTTATTGTGGCCTTCCAGTACCTAAAGGGTGCTTATATGAAAGATGGAGACAAACTTTTAGTAGGTCCTTTTGTGATAAGGCAGGTCATGATGGTTTTAAACTAGAAAAAGATAGATTTAGACTAGATATAAGGAAGAAGTTTTTCTGAAGGTGGCGAAATGGAACAGATTTCCCAGAGAGGGGGCAGATAACTCATCCATGGAAAATTTAAGGTCAGGTTAGACAGGGCTCTGACCAATCGGATCTAGTTAAAGATGTCCCTGCTCACTACACACAGGTTGAACAAAATGACCTTTAGAGGTCTCTTCCAAACCAAACCATTCTATGATTTTTGCTATGATTTTGTTTTGCCTTTTCTATAGCATTGAAAAAATTCTAAGTCATAGATGGCAGCTAGAAAATAATTAGATGGGATCAGTGAAATTCGCACCTTTTGTAATTTTATCTGATCCTTCTTAAGAGGATCACTCATATTAGAATAAACTCAGTTTTGATGGAGTGATGCAGATAGTTTTCCAGTTCAACCACAGACATCTGAATCCAAAATCTCAATCTTCACATGAATTTTTGTCTACAAAGTCAGATTAGAGAACTAGATAATCTTATGGTCCTTTCCAATCCTAACTATTCTATGATCATTTCAGGATTCAAAGCATCCTAAGGATGCTCTGTTACAACTAAGGAGTCATAACAGGAAAAAAAAAAAAAAAAGTTCAGGTAAAAAAAAAAATTTATAAACCTCAACTTGTCTTTTTATGAATATAATACTAACTCCTGAGTGACCTTTAGAATCTAGACTTACCATTACCATACTGCATATGCCATAAAACTTTCCTCTGCCAGTGGAAGGCATTTCCTCTGCGTAACTTCTGTAGATGAATGCACTAACCCCCACCCTGCATGCCCTACTAACCAAGGGCCAAGGAACCAATCAGCCACTAAAAATGCTACAGTACTCCAACTTTCAATATCTGCCACAATTATGAGCAAGACAAATTTGGATTCTGATCAACAACTATTCTTACCTAGACAGAATTTATGGCTAAAGATGCTTAATTAAAAACTTCTGACTACTGAGCAAATTAAAGTAATGCTGATCCACAGGATACATCATGAAGATCATATTAAGGAGTCCCCAGAGGCTGTCAGGATCTCAGCTGGCTTTCACCTTTCTTTATGTAAACTGGAATCCTAATTTCCTACAGAAATATTTTTGTTAGAGCAGCTGCTGCCTCTTCTGTCCTATTCTCTGCTACCTTCCCAAGCAAAACCACAGAATAAAAAGTAACACCATTTTTTTTTTTTCCATTTTATTCCTTTCCTCCCATTTTTAACGTAGGGAAAAGATGTACTTCTCATCCTTCCTGGTTCCTTAAGTAAGATTTCCAGAGTACATTTTCATTAACTTTAAAGTCTTCTAGCTTTTGGTTGCATGTCTGTAATACAGACTTTTAAAATACTGTACATTTTAGTAGTTTTCAGAACATAACTGTATCATGTATTGATGTACTGGGAGCATCAGACAGAAAAACACTGGAATAGCACAGAGTAAAGGAAAACACAGTTCTTAAACTGATTAACATCTACCTATCCCCTAAATACTTTCTTCATTTGTTCTATGCAATCACTTCTGGGTAAGTTGTTACACATGAGCTGAAGAAAAAGAATGCAATATCCTGAAAAATTCCTATGGATTTCCTCTGGTTTTTTTTTGTTTCCAAAACCAAACTAAAGCTGGTACCATGAAGACATTGTAAAAACAGTTACACAGATATTTGAGTTAGACGGAATGAACAATAAATGTTAATAATAAAGATAGTCACATAAGGAGGTAGGAGAAACTATAATGTGTGCTATGGAGCTCTCTGAAGAGTATGTGATTTTGTAAGTGAAGAGTTGATTATTAGATAGATGGCACAAGAGCAGCAAATAAGGAGCTACTAAACTTTCGCTTATGCACAATGTAAACCAAAGAATGTACTTTAATGTCTTTATTTGAAGACATTTTACAAAAACTCAATCATAAAATCTGAAGAGTTTCATTACAATGTAAAATGTCCTTAGTCACCAAACTCCACTATATATATTTACATCTAGAAAAATGTACAGCCACCTGTTGCTACTACTACAATTGTTTAAGCTCAAAATACCCTCACACTACTTAAACCAGCTGCTGTTCCTAGTTACCTTTTCCTCATGCTGCATCATATACTGCCCTGCTCTAAATTTGAGCCATGCCTTCCTTTGTTGCCCATCTGTTGGCAATGCACTTACAACAGCTGGTGTTCATGTGTGAGTAACATTCTCTCCCCCTCTACATTCAATTCCAGCTGAATTGTTATAACCCAGTCTTTGCTTGCGCAGGCAATTTTTTATTTCTCCAGGCTGCTAATCTCATGTAACCTCTTGACTGTCTACGTGTCAGTGGACCAATCTTGCACTCCATAGAATGCAACACCATGATAAATTGACAACAAAAAGAAACACACAAGCAAAAAAGAGAACACTCCATGTAGTGGTACATTCAGACTGAACAGACTAGCTGAAAGATCATAAGGCTTCTCATAGCACCATGTATTAAAAAGAAGAGGCATCAGGAAATGATGCCTTCTACAGACACGGGAGAGAAAGTGTGGTCTCACAACAAAAAGGACTCAAGTGCAATCTATATGGAAAATATACACATGGACTTCCCCTGTCAAAGCCATCAACACTCCCATGAATGCTTAGCACATCTTCCACAATCATAAGGAAGCCTGTATTATAATGGGCATGGTAAAGATACAGTAAGTAGGCAGATGGAGGAGTTACAAGCAGAAATATGCATGACACTATTTTCCATGCATAATTACTGATTAGGCCCCAGTTTTTTAAATTCAATCACATTAGAATTTCTTTTTTGTTCAATTCACTCTCCATAATGAAGGCTATTTATAGATGACAAGAAACTCTTAAATCCCAGTGGAGTAAAATAGGGTAACTGGTAAAACAGTGACAGAAACATCTATTCTGGTTTAAGACGCAGGCAGAATAAAAAAAAGCCTTTACATGTTTAAACATAAGCTTTATAAAGAAAAAACCCTGAGATTTATTTATCCATTTTCATACTTAGCAGATTTTTCAAGCTTGTTTTCAGAAAAAAAAGATCTCATGCTTTTGGAATGTGTCATTGCTGAAAATATGTGTGGTTTTATGCATTTATTAGTAAAAAGGAGCTATTTAAAGGTAGCCGAACCTCATCGCTTTCCTGAATAGAGTTTATTTCTCCCAGCAAAATAATACTGCAAAAAACAAAAAAAAAAAAACAACCCTCTTATTGATTGCATCCTTCCAGCACAGATAATACTCCAGATCAGGTTTTCCACCAGTTTTCCAGCCCTTTTATAATAGTTACATCTAGTATCAGCCTCCTTGCTTTACCCTAGCAAGTTTAATGCTGAGGCATACGGTGCATTTCAATATAGCAGAACCAAATTAGCTGGCTCTGACGTGACTCATGCTTGACAAATCTGTGTTGACTTGTACTTATCATCTGGTTAGCTTCTCACTGCTAATAGTTTATTTGTTCCAGAACTTTTTGCATTTGTCATCTGACTGCAGTCGACCTTAGGGAAATTGAGGCAAAAGAGCTATTAAATACTCCAGCTATCTTGGTAACATCTGCTGATAGCTTAATGTCCCCTTTAATCTCTTCAGTTATTTCATGATTTTGTAAAAAAAATATATATTTGCTGGTAAAGCACTATAGAATTATTTTTTTTTCTCCTTGATGTCCTTTGGTAATTGCATTTTTTTTTCCCTACAATTTTCTGTCTCTTCCCATCCCTGCTTGTGCAATTTCATTAGTTTCTCCTTTTTTATATTTCCTTCCAGACTCCATTTCACCAAAGACTACATGATACAGACTTTCTGATTATGCCATACATACAATTTCCTTCATATTGAAACAATTTGCTTTTGTACTCTTCAATAGTATCATTAAGAAAGCAACAACTCTCAGATTTCTTTCCTCCGTATCAGTTCACCTTTTTGTGATGTTTCTTGACATCTGCCTTACTGAAGTTCACCATCTGTACATTAGCATTATCTTTCTTTCCTTTGCTAGTTATTATCAACTCTATCATACCATGACCATTCATCCCAAGTACTTTTCACACTTAGGGCTGTACTCCCCATTGGCTGTAATCAAACTTAGGTAAATATTCTCATTATTTTCTCCTAACTTCTACGTGGCAAACAAATGGAAGTATTCAAGTTTAGAAGGAAAGATTCTGTTGTTACACTAATGCTTCCTGTAGGTGTTGTGGTTTAACCCAGAACAATGCAGCTGCTTGCTCACTCCCTCCTCTTCCTCTCCCTGTCCCAGAGGTATGGGAAGGAGAATCAAAAGACTGTAATTTCCACAGGTTGAGATAAGAACAGTTCAGTAACTAAGGTATAACACAAAGCGTTGCTGCTACCAACAATAATAATAATGACAAGGGAAATACAAGGGAAGAGAATACAACTGCTCACTATCTGCCGACCAATACCCAGCCCAACCAAGCAGCGATCTGGCCCTTCTGGGCAACTGCCCCCAGTTTATATACTGGGCATGACATGCTGTGGTATGGAATACCTCTTTTATCAGTTCAGGTCAAGTGTCCTGTCTCTGCTTCCTTCCAGCTTCCCCTCCTCCCTGGCAGATCATGAGTCTCAGAAAGTCCTTGGTCAGAGTAAACATTACTGAGCAGCAACTAAAAATTTCGGTGTTATCAGCGCTGTTCTCAGGCTGTCAAAAACACAGCACTGCATCAGCTACTAAGGAGGAGAAAAATGGCTGCTACTGCTGAACCCAGGCCAGTAGGTAAGAATATATGACAATTTTTGCAACAAAAAATGTCAAATACTTTAAAAAATACAAATAAAGGATTTCTATCTCTTTTCATATGAGCCATTAACTCATGCTCTGATTGACAGGTTGTTTCTGTTGTGGACTGAAAGAAAAATTTTGATGCAGACATTCACCCATCTAGTTCTATTTACTTTTTATAATTCTGTCAAGAGTAAAAATTAAGTCAATTTCCCCCGGTTTTTACCTCTACATTTTGCCCCTCCAATACCAACATTCTTGTTCTTGCTATCCGTTATTTCCCCACTGTCATCTTTTGGCTGCTTCTCATTTCTAGACAGCACAAACTATTAAACACAGTATTGTTCCATATTTGTAATCAGAACCTGGGAATATACCTCAAAATGTGTTTCAGCTTTGCTCCAACCTTCTGATTGCTACTCCATTACTGGTACATGCTATTACTTCAGCTCTCCAATGACACTAGAGCTTTCACCAATTCTTCACTTAACCTAACTAGGAAATAACTATTACAACTAGCAGGTTCCATGAGGTTTTTAATCTGCTTCATGTCCAAAGCAGTAACACTGAAAGCCAGCAACCTCCAACGTGAACTGCCTGGACAAGGAATTTATCAACCTTGGAACCATTTCAGAAAACTCAATTTGTCTTTTTCATTTAGAATGCAGCATGCAGAAGCTTTGCTTGTTTTTTACCTTAATGTACTGTCTCCTGCAAGGAAGGAAACTTAATCTTTTAAAGTAGATATAAAAACATCATTCTAAATTTGGAGCAATGTGTTTGTCTGTTTTCTGGCTTTAAGTTTCTCCACTAAACCAGAGCTCAGCCTCATTACACATTTCTTCTCCACCACTCTTCAGGATATAAGAAAATGTAAAATTATGCTGTTCTCACTGAATCAGATCGCTGATGAACATCTAAGTAATAACAACTGTTTGCACATCTTAACATTATTGTAGATGTGTAAATATGCCTGAACCATTCTCTTGCTTTTTCTCATTATAGCTATTATTTTCTTTTTTTCAATTATTGGCAAACCCCTTTCTAGAGGCTTTCCCACTCAATGTTTACATGCTATACAAAGTGCAGCCTAAGATAATTCATCTCCTTTTGAGGCAATTTCTGAGACCTTTCATAGCCAGGAGAGCAGCTTGTCCTTTCCTCTTCCCTGCAGCTTTCTTCATCTAAATAATTTGATATTTTACTGGTTTGGGGTACAAACTAATTAATTGTGCATATTTTGTTTTCGTTTTCCATTTTCACCTTTCCCTCTTAACAGCTATTTTTTGTTAATTCTCTCAATAGGGGAACTAGAGGCATGTCCTCCCTAACTACATCAAAACAAGCATTTCTCACCTCGTGGGGGTGAAATAAACATGATGTAGTACCAGCTCAGGCATTCTTGCCCTATTCTGCAAAATGATCTTTAAGTTGCCTAACTAAATGGTGGCAGACATGTATTTATAAGCTGCAGTCAAGTCATTAGAGCTTTCTAATAAACACCACTTTTTTAGCAGGATGTATTCTGAATGGCTACAAAACTGTTATCACTCTGAACTTCTTGGATGAACATTCTTCACACAACAATGTGTTTTCAAAAAGAGAAAAGAACACTTCGGGTCTTTTTCCTCTGTTTAAAACAAATCTAAATCTAATTTCCTGAAAACTAGGACAGTTTTGACTGCAGTAGTGGCAAATGTGGTCTGTGCCAACTCTCAGGACATGCTTTAATCAAAACCCCAAAAAACTCACAAACATAGTGTAGTTTAGATCAACCTACACTTTAGCTTAAGATATACCTACTTAATTTCTGAGACACAGTGCATATGCTGTAGTACTCTCTACATATTCTGATGTTTTCAAAATAAATGCTTGTACAGGAAGAATACAGCACATATTGTATTTGCTAACAGTAACAATTACCCCAACGTCCTGAGCAGCACCAGCTGTCCAGTCTACACACAGGGATGAATATGAATAGTTCACTTTATATTGATAGCAAGAGTAATGGAAACAAGCTACACAGTAACCTGCAAGGCAAGGAGTGGACTGAGCATTAAAGTCTCAATTCAGCAGCCAAATAGCAGCCCTCTTTAAAACAGTCATACAGGATGGTGCTGTCATTACTGGTATTTCTTAAACCACAGCCCTAAGAAGGCAGCTACTAAACACAAAGACCTTCAGTAATGTGTGGAGGAAAAGTCAGAAACCTGAACTAAGTTCAACTATTCTTTGGCTTTAATGCTTTGCTTATATGTAAGCACAAAATGTCATATGCAATGATCAGTATTACTGATGTTCTCACGCATGTAATGCAGGGCTGTCAATTTATGATTTATCAGCTTTGCCCTTTCAGTTGTGTCACAACAACAGCTCATATGTTTCGCTACAATGAATTTGCTTTGCTCATAATCTTTTACCTAGTAAGCCTTTTAGTTACTTGATAGAGTCCTACCTGATCTGCTTGCCTTCTCGAACATCATACAGAGAAAAAAAGACATCTGTGTCTTCTCCAATTGTATTGTAGGTGAAGCTCTTTAGACTGAGGAAGAAGTGATGAGGCACTGGCATACGACAAGCTTCCCCGTGACGCTGACGAATTGTATCCACCTGATTAAAAACAGTAACAGTGAGTTTTAATTCTTCACTAATAAAGGACAGAAGACCAACTTGATAATTTTGAGATTCTGCAGTACTTTCTCCATCACATAAAACCTTAATCTCAATGTCCTGCCTCAGAGAAGCATGCTAGATTAAGTTTTCGTCCTGTTTTTCCCCACTTTTCATTTGAATAGTTTGAGAAACCACAATAACCAACTAAGACATAAATGATTTAGCATTTGAAATCTGTTTTTATCAAGTAAACCAATTAAACCTATTTCTCAAACACAGTCTTGATTCTGGTACTGAAAACAAACTATCAGAAAGCAGTGGTGGGGGGGTTCTTGATGATTTCGATTTAAAGCAGATGGACTTCAAAGCATTTTTAAGAATAATATTTGTTACTTTATTTCTTTGAAGCAACTATAATTCATTTATGGAGGTCATTTATGGGTCTAGCCAGACTAGGGAAGAGATTCCCTCCCCCCCCCCCCATCCCTGGCGCTGGTGAGGCTGCACCAGTGACAAAGCAGAGGAAATGGCCTCAAGTTGCACCAGATTTAGGCTGGATATTAGGAAAAATTTCTTCACTAAAAGGGTTGTCAAACATTGGAACAGGCTGCCAGGGGAAGTGGCTGAGTCATCATCTCTGGACATGTTTAAGAGACATGCATAGAGATATGGTTTAGTGCTGGACTTCGCAGTGCTCGGGTAATGGTTGAGCTCAATGTTTTTATAGGCCTTCTCAAACTAAAAAATTCTACAATTCTATGATTTAGAGCCAGGCTTTACAGGCTAATATGTCCTGTAGGTATAACAAAAAAAATAAATCTTAACAATAGTTGGTAACATAAGCAACCAATAAAATCAAAGAGAATCACAGAACAGTTTGGGTTGGAAGGCACTTTAAAGATCATCTATGTTCCAACACCCTGCCATGGGCAGGGACGGACACCTTCCACTAGACTAGGTTGCTCCAAGCTCCATCCACCCTGACCTTGAACACTGCCAGGGATGGGACAGCCACAGCTTCTCTGGGCAACCTGTGCCAGTGCCTCAGCACCCTCACAGTGAAGAATTTCTTCCCAAAGTCTAATCTAAATCTCCCCTTTGTCAGGTTAAAGTCATTCCCCTTTGTCAGTGTCCCTACATGTCCTTGTAAAAAGTCCATCTCCAGCTTTCTTGTTGGCCCTATTAGGTACTGGAAGGATAGCAGAAAGGTTTACATTTTGACTCTGTATATTGAGACCTACTTATAATAGTGAAAACTGGGGTACAGATAACAAAAAGAAGCATAATTAAAGATAAGTTTATTCTTCAATATTTATAGCCCTTTATATCCTTTCTATGCTGATCTTAATAAACAGGTTGCATGAATATCCTAAGCTCACTAGGCCTGTCTTCTCTGAGCGCACAGACAGGTATGCACTAACAAAGAAAATATTGAAGTTTTCAGACTTGAAAACTAGATTTGTACTAACTTTAAAAATAAAGCTTAACTTGAATTTTGTTTTGGATTTTAAATTAAATCCAAGTAAATCCTTATCCTTTCAAGACACGTACCTGTGAAAAAACAGGTACCTTGAAAAGATTAGATCCAGATTCCATGACCAGGAATGGATTACTTTACTACAGAAAGGATACGTGAAACAGAAGCCTAGTAAGCCGTGTGTTAGCAGGGGGAAAGCCAACTCACATATGCACAGTGAAGCTCCTGGTATCACTACAAAAGTTATCTTTTAAGAATGACAGAGCTTAAGGAAGAGAGATCTAAATAAAAGCTGAAGAAGGACTTTGGTCAGTTCATTACTTGAGGATCTTCTGAGGAAGTGTTCTACGGGTAAGGACTTACTCAATGATCTCCAGCCCACGTTTACATATAGTACCAATAACTCAAAGACAACAAAAATCTATATGTAGATGATGTTTACCTGTGATGTGCTCTGCTGGACACTGTGTCTACTTGACAAATGCTGTGGAGATGCAAAATATTAACATTTAAACCTTTTTGAAAGTAAGAAATATTTACATTATATGTGTGCAGCATTAGAATAGTAATTTAAAAATATGATCGTTCAAGATTATGACCAGATTTTCACAGCCTTTTTTCACAGTGTATTATCACTTACAAGACCACTAGCTTTCCTAAAGGCTTATCTCAGTTAAGCCATTTCTTAGCCTAACTACTTGAATTTACAGGTAGTAAATTAGCTTCTAAAGTAAATGGCTGCCATAAGCTAGACAGAATTTCCAACATTGTAATAGCATTTCATTCTGAAAAGTCCATCACCCTATATTGTAGAATTTATGCTAAATGAGGAAATACCTCAGTACTAATCCTCACCCACCAGTCTATGAAAAGATGTATTTGTTCAAAATACAGAGATGGATTTTAGGCTTTCTTAAACTTACTGCTCTGATCAGAAATTCTGATAAGTGGTTAAAGACTTTTCTACAATTAACATAAAGAGCTCCATCTCCAAAATGGAACTCAGAGGATGATGCTGTATTTAAAGTCTTTCATGCTAGAAGATGTTATAATCAGAAAATGGACTGCAAGACTCACTGAACCCATTTAATCTCAGAGGGGAGGTTTAACTACTAATCTAAATTGAAAAGGTTTCAGAGAGCCTAAATAACCATATCATTAATGATTCTGATACATCTATTCCACACACATTCATCTTAACATTAGCATTTTTAACTGAAATATTGACATTACCACTATCACATATTACTAGCCATTCTCTTCATTTGCCTCCTTCTATTACATACCCAACATCTTACTCTGACCAAACATATACACTCTGTAACAGGATTAGCACAATCTGTTGATAACCCCATAGCTTCAAAAGAGGTAAGAGCCAAAGACAGCCCACAAAACATATTTTTTGATACTTTTTTCAGACTATGTCACTGTCCTTCATACAAAACCAAAATAAGACTTTTTACCACAAAAGAAGAGATATCTTCCTAATAAGACTACATCAAGAAGATATCAGGGTACTGAGGGAGCTTGCAGAAGTACTCTTCAAGTCACTTTCTATCATTTATCAGTAGTTCTGACTAGCTGGGGAGGTCCCAGTTGACTGCAGATTAGCAAATGTGATGGCTATCTATGAGAAAGGCTGATTTCTCTGTATCCACTAGGTACCTTTATGTTCTGGAAGTGAATTGAAACTTTTACATTAAAACTGCTTATTCTGAACAAGTTCATAGTCACTATTACCAATTCCTTCTTGCAAATAATTGCTTTCCTGTTCCAGCATTTTTACAGGGTGAGAATGTTCACTGGCTCCTCCTTCTCCATCACCTTTTTTTAAAGTTGTAAAGTACCCTTGCCCTGTGCCACCATTCTGGAACCCTACCCTCTTTCCAATGATTACCACTAACATGCCTGATATGGCTTCTCTAGACATTCTGAATGAAACAGGTACATAGTTCTAAATGCCCTGGAACCAGTAACTACTGTATGAACTTCCTCACACACAGTTAAGGTGTGAGTCCTTTCCCTATTCCACAGGTATGTTAGTGACTTTTACACCCTTACTAGAACTTGAGAGAGGCAAAAAGCATCTTTCTTAAGTGCCATGTTATTTTCTTGCACCATGAGCAAGATTCCCCCAGGACAAAGACTTCTATTTAGTTTCCCAATTACTACTTGTTTATCTGAAAAACCAAAAACTGTATCTTGATACAACTGCCAATATCTGCTTCTTATATCTTAATTTGTGTATTGCCTTTCTAACTGTTCTGTTTACTCATTTATACCATTCCATTATACCTTTCTATACTTCTTCTATCCTTGTTCTTGGTTATCTTAATTTCCCTTCTCTTCACTCTAGTGACTGAAGGCAACAAAGAACTCTTAATTTATCCAACTTGACCTGTTAGAGAGTATACTGGGGCTTTGTTCTGGATTTACGGAAAGAACTATCAACCCTACCTACTTCTTTCCTCCCCATCAAACTTGCTTCTCATAATATCTTATCCAATATTAGCTTTCATTGTTGTTGTTCCTTCCTTTCATAAGGATGCCTGGAAAGTGAGCGAGTCCTATCATTAACAAGTCAGACTCAAATAAACCATTTTCTATCTTAATTTTCTCAACTGACATCTTCCTACTAGGGGTCAGAACCAAATGGACACAAATCTGTCCTCTCCCAGTCGCTATTAGACAACCAAAGAACAGATTCCATAAGCTTCCTGCACAGTTTGTGTCCAGTCAGTTTCCTTTTTTAGCAGAGTTCTGGGAAACTGAAGTCTCTATATTCAATTTTTATAACTGTGCGTTCTTACCAATCTCACTTTCTGTCTGAATAAAGAATAAGCAGTTATGACGTGACGGCAGCATTAATTCTAAACTTGGCTATTTATTAGGAACTCCTGATGGTGTTTTTCAGATAGCTGAAAGTAACGGCTAACAGCCAGCAGTAACACAACCAATAGTCATGTCTTACACGCACCTTTTTAATTCATCCTGAAGACACATACACAAATCAATGAATTTAGAGAAAAGACAAATGTATTTGATCACCTGGTTTCAACATTTCTGATTTTTGCAAATGTCTCCAAACATTTGTCTTGTAATACCCTTCACTAAAAAGCGCCACCTGAGTTTTTCTGACATTCTGCTGCTAAATGACAGCTTCAACCTAGTGGCAACTGAGCTCCGTGGCACATTTCTGAGAGCATACTTTCCCAATTTCATAAGTAATGTAAATTATAAAAATGTGTTCCATCATATTATCTTAAATCACAAACACTGTCCCAGGAAAAGGGCATTTTGGTTTCCTTCAGGAGTAAAGTAATGATTTCTGACAAATATTGTGCATCCTGAAGCCACTAGTATTTAGCTTCACCATGAATAACCTGGAGAAACAGGATCTACAGGGCCTCAAAGCACAACAGTTCTGACAGAGATGAACACAGTAGTCATACAGGAATCACAGAGGTATTTAGCAATAAAACTGAGAGCTAAAAATGGTGTTCAAATTTTAAAACTTATTTTAAATTTATCAAGGAAAGTAATTCTGAGCCTAATGACTCCATAAAATGCCTGAACTGGCTGTCACAGGTAGAAAATCCTTATGGGTCACCTCAGCCATTATTTTGCTAATATGAGACTGTTTTCTAAGTTACACTTAACATTCTACAATCCTGCAAACAAGAGAGACTAATTGGGCTCTCCAAGCTACACTTGCACAATTATTTTACAACCTTGCTGCTCATTTGAGAAACTACTCAGTATTTTGCCAGGAGAAGGAGGACTCTCTCCGCAAGTTTTTGTGAAACAACAAAACCCACACCAAACCCCCAGAACAACAAAACACTCGCTCATATTCCCCTATGTCAATTCCTGACCAACTTAAGTTAAAAAGATAACAGGTTTTCAAGCTATCTTTCATTCCTGAAATTGCCTTCTAGCTATGAACAAGATAAGATAAGACAGCAGTGTCTTCTTGAATCTACAAATTAAAGCAAGAGAGAAGCATGAACTGACTAACGGTCATGTTCGGATACCAGCACAGCACTGAGCAGCAAACTGTGCTGCGAACATTTTCTTCAGGACTAAGATGGGTGACATAATCAGACTATTCTGACAATTCATTAGCTATTTGCTGTACGCCAGGTATTCAGAGTAAAAGAGCCCTGCAAAATGAAACAGAGTAATAAAGCAATACTATAAGCAGCTTGCCTTGCATTCTCTGAGTCATTATTAATTGAATTTTGTACTGAGTTATTTTTATACTATATTTGAAGGAAAATTCTGCTGTAATCACACCAAACTCACCTTGGACTACGGCAAATCACGAATAAACATTAGCAATACCACAGAATGATATACTTCAATATTTGTTACGTAACAACTTTTATTCCTTTCCATGAAATCCACTGTTACACGGTGCAAAGAATCCAAACCAGCAATAGCATGTTTAGAAAACATGCTTTTGTTTTAACAGGAAGTAAATCTTGCATATCAAACTCCTCCCACCCAGGCATGTACCCATCACTCTCTAATCTTAGGTAGCTGAAAGCCAAAATCATTTTACAATAGGAAATTCCTATGTTAGAGTGACACTAACAATATTTATGTAGAAAACCTACTATTTTCTTTCAAAGACATTAAGCTAAGAAACTGTATTAAAATAACTGCTAGTTTGCTTGGTTGGTTGTTTTTTTTTTTTCTCAGGAAAAGTTTTCATTCAGTTTTTCACTGAACATTGCATGCTGCTTCTCCATTTACACTTACATCATTATCCGTAACAAAGTTAACTGCAATACACAGTCCTACTAACAAAGAAGAATCCAAATGCAGTTAAATTGTAAAATGCATTAGTGGTTTTACAGGTCATTACTGGCACAATCCACATTTCTAGAACAACCTTAACTTTGCTCTGCAGAAGTTTAAAAGGACTCCCATTAGCCTGTATGTGATGGATTGAGTTTTTTAGAACTTCCTTTGCAGCTTCTGAAACAACAGATTTTAAGCCCAAGAAAATTGTAGGAAGAAACAACATTCAAAATCACCCTTTCCAATTTTCATACCATGTCACTTTGTAAATTAAAATTAAAATATATATACACAGACCATTTCTGAAAGAAAGTTGGCTCATTCTTGCTAAACTCTGGGTATAGAGACGCTGACTGCTCTGGTGGCTGAGGTGCAAATGAAAAACACATTCACCTTACGACATTGTTCTAATCAAGAAAAGAGTAAAGAATACACTTTTCCCCCTCTTTTCCTCCCAAAATGAAAACCCAAAGGCAGCTCCCACAGATTTCTTACCATTTTATAAAGATCTGAAACACTGATCTGATCTGAATCCACAACCTCAAAGTCCTTCCGAGGAACTAAATCTAGGCCCAAATGTCTGCAAAAGAGAATGAAGGAACAATGGTAATTATAATACATTAGAGCGTTCACTATTATCTACAATATGTGCTTACACAAGGGCAATGATACAAGCAATATGAAACTATTTAAATCTTTTTGCAATTAGTAATCATGAAACAGGCAATCCTAAATAAAATCAAATGCAAATATCAAAAATACACTATGAACTTTTTGTTCACTAACTTCAGTGGAGCTGTGGCAGTTAATACAAGGTGAAACTTTTGGCCAATATATTATTGCAGAATCCAGAACAAGTTAATTTCATACATGGAAATGCAGCAGGCAAATGAAGTTAATACTCTGGTTTCTGCTGCATTACTTGAGTAGGTTCCTTCAACACATAATGAAAAAGTTCCATTACTAACCCTGTTCAACTGTGCAAATACATATTGTACATTGGGAAGCTGCTTTGGAATTCCTGATGTTCGTGCAACTAAATCCCCAACTTTACTATTGCATTAACAGGGTTTTTTTTTAATAACATGGAATAACCGCAACATCTACAAGAATTTAAAACTGTATTTGCAGCACACACATACAAAAAAAACCTTTTAATTACTCTGAACTAATAGCTTATACATTTGATTTGACCTAAAATATTCTACCAGAAAAAGCACACCAGTTTAAGGAGGGTGACTAGTTAAAAGACTCTGCAGTGAAGAAGGCAGTTCAGGTCACAGCTGCATGCCAGCAGTAGGCAGCATAAGGTATTTTGCATCCAAATAAGTTAACAACTATTAATAATATTAAGTAATAATTGTAGAGTGCACAACAAGGCAACCTAAAAGGTGTCAAACCCCAACTTTTGCCCTGTAGATCTTCAGGTTCTGAGGCATGAGTAGATCTGAGCATTACAACAGAAAGCTATTCTAAACACACACATCCAGAGTAAAATTAAAAAACAGCCGAACTAACCATTTTCCTGCTTTCACCTTCTGTAACTGTGATACTACATTTACTGATACTTTATACTGAAATTCTTTACAGCCTTAAAGAAAAAAAAAACCAGCAGAGGTGCCCCCACAGACCACCTTTGCACTCTGACACTGACCATAAAGGAAAAGAGCACGTCAATTTAATTTTGTAATCAGAGAAGGAAACATTCTGCACAAACTTGCTCCTGATGGCAGATGAAAAAAATTATTGGAAACAACCTCGCAGGTACTGCAGAGTAACTGTATGGTGCAATAAACAGAAGGCTCCAGGCAACACAGTGTGTCTTTCTGAGCAATGAACCTAAGACAGTAGCTTGGAAGGATGCGTGGTTTGTATGAAGCCCTTGATGCATGATCTGTATGAAGAACCTCTGCTGACCACTGAGTTTATCCATAAGTTTCATTATATTCCTCCCTAATTCTTGTTGAAACTTTGTTTAATCAGGTTTTCTTTCTTTAATTATATCCTTAAACCATGACATCTCAAAAATTAAGCTCAGCCCTAGGGCACTTGCTGGCAAACAACTGCTAGGCACTACTATAACTGCAATTTAAATAGTGTGCTGACAAACTGCAATTTCCACATTCTTAGTTCTTTGCCAAAATCAATTATTATTTTCAATGGAAAAAGGAACAATTTTCCCTCTTCAATGACGCTTTCATGCCAAATACTGGCTTCTAAACTATAAGGCTAAATTGTGAAAGTGACGGTTATACACCTTTTCCATGCTTTGTTTTGATTAAACCTGACAGACACAAGCAGCCCAAAACCAGTACCTGAAAACTGCAGCTGCAAAGAGGAAAATTACTGTATCTTTTCACGAAATGAAAAGATTAAAATAAGAATGAACTAAGTAATCCTTAACCTGCAGCTGCTGCTTGAGCTTACTTATAACAGAAATCTATAAATAGAAATAGAAAATACAATAAAAAAAGGATGGTAAGAGCTAAAATAGTAACACGCAAAGAGCCACCATGAAAGGTTGTTTTAAAGAAGTCAATGGTCACCATATTCACAAAAGTTTTCCTGAACCTGAAATCTAAACCACCTCCAAAATTCCCTGTCACTCCCAGGTAAACACACCACCCCTGAAGTACATTCATAAAGGAATTTCTCCTCAACATCCAGTTATTAACGAATTATTTCCTAATAATGTTATCAAGCTCACTTTTAAGTGTATTACAGTTCAAATGCAGTTACAAAGCACTATTAAACCTTTACAGAAAAAGCTACCAAAGCTAAGCAATGGCCTGATACTGTTCTATTCTCCTAATTTCAACTCTCTAGAGGACTGAGGTCAAACAGTGGTTAGACTCATTACTCAATTCATGACAAAGGCATTATCTTCTGCTTAATAATGTTCAACACAACTGCAGTGGCATTCCTGTGAAACTTATCCGATAGCCTATTTTTAGTTAAATCCCTTAACACCATGGATTTTCAGCCCAGAAGATTCTCATTCTCTAATACTATGTTAATCCTGCACAATACTTGCTCTCAGCAAATAAAGGTGCCTTGTGCTTTAGTACTAACATGCTGCCATTTATTGTGCAGGTGGAAGTCGGGGTTTATGCACTTCATTTGTATCTTTTATTTGTTCCCTGTGAAGGCCTGACAATGTAACGCTTGACATGGCAAAGCTAGTCAGTGGCCCACTTTCACTCTCCAGTATCAAACACTGTGGGTATATAAGAGCACCAGCTGCCAAGCAGTATTTCTCCACAACACAGCATGCATAAAAATTAGATAATGTGTTGGTTTGTTTATGTGACAGTTCCTCTCTCCACAATACTTTCTTTTACAAGCAAATTTATGTGCTTTTTGTTCTGCTTTAACATTGAAGTGTCTTTCAACAATATTTCCCAAGCATACCTACAGAATTGCCCCGAAGCCTATCAATTAGCTCTTGATACCATATGCCTGCGATAACTTCAGCTGAGATTTAGATATTCACCCTCTTCTACACAAGAGTCTTGAGAATTTTCCTTTCTTTGGAGAAAAAAGAAATTAAAAGTCCACCACACACTGTCTCTAGGTGTCTCACAACTAATATGTTAACAGAAAACAGAAATAGCACTTTCAATACTGAAAGGGATGACCATCAGACTACTTCAGATTAACTGGGCTTCTAGATAAAGTCAACTGGGTTTAAACAGTAACTCCAAAGAACAATCGTAATTTCTAACCCTTCCATTTCCTTATAATAGAAATGGTACACCATTTAGAATTCCTAAAACCCCAAGTCATGACAACTCTTCCTAGAAGAATGTTGCAGAAATATGTCATCTGACTAAAAAAAAGCCTTTAAGATGCACATCCGCTCTTGAAGAACAGATTGGGAGAGCTCATCACATCTCTGGAGTGTGCAAAATCTCATCCCCTTAGCTCCAAAAATGTGCACTTTACCTTGACTCTCTTCAGCTTTAATGTTACAGACACCCATTTTCCTTGTATTCCTTCTCTCACTATACCAAAGCCTCATTTAATATTATTCATATTTCTCTTACACAAACACATCTCTAAGGGTGGTGAAAGGAAAGGAAATGACCCTGACAGTGATTCCCATTAATTATGTGCAGACTTTGAAAGAAGATTTTGAAGGAAATACCATGGAAAGTGAAATTGGCTGAAAACATGTTTGTGAAAGTTTTTTGTGCAAATACAGCTTATTTGACAAAATCAAATTATTTCCAGTTATACAAAAACTGCAGGGCCTGTAATCTGTAAAGAAATTAGTAAAGCACTGATGTACTGCTACTCAGGAAATTATTTCTTAACATGAAACTGATGAGATGAAGGTAAGTAATCTTAGTGAGGAACTGATTAAAGGAAATGGCAGCAAATACATCTGACTATGGAAGCGTAAGACCACAGAGAGAGGTAATTAAGGCTTCCTCAAAGACAGATATCCAGAAGTTTCTTACAGTTTAAATCCTTATTCAATCATTACTACAAGTATATTCAGGAGAGGGGAAAAAAATACATATTTAGAGAGAAATGGCAACTACTCTTGCAATCTTAAGGGCATTTCATTACGGTTGTTTAAATCATTCACTCCTTTATATTACCTGCAACAATAACAGCTACTGTAATAAGAAATTCTTTAAGTCTCAAACTGATTTCCAGCTATTACAATCTCATATGCATATTTAATACATATCTCCAAATACATTTTATGAACTTTGAGCTAATAGTTGCAACACTCCAGGAAGTGATTATTATTCCTTTTACGTCAATTAAAAAAAATAGCACTAGGGTACGCCACTCAAACTCCAAAAATAATCCTCTAAGGATGTGAGCACTGAAATTTAGGAAATTTTAAAAACTGGATCTCACTATTCCCTCTACAGTGTATGTATGTTAGTAGCCAGTAGGTACTAACATTGCATCTGCCAGTGACTTTGTGACTGCAATTTCGACTGAAGAGAAAGTCCATGACTTCAAAACAGTGTTTCATTTTATTTGTATGACAGCGTGAAAGATTAATTTCTAGCATACACACACACACTATTTTTCCTTTTCAATGTTCATTTGTAACTTCTGGCTCTCTGTGGATCTTTCTGTGCAGAATTTATGGCAACTATTGAGAAGCTTTCTTTTAATGCAATGACTTCAATAACATTTTATGTGAAAAAGAATAACCTTTGACTAAAAAGTAACAGGAGCCTACAAACTCATCTTGTTTATGGCTTTTATCTCTCAAAAATCTCAAGCTATTGGTGGTTCCCCATTCCCTAACTCTGCTTCTGAGCCTGAACAGATGATCTATCCCCACATTTACAGGGAAGATGTGTCTTCCCTCAGTATAAAAAGGAAATTCATTGTGCTCAAAAACCTGGATGCTTTCTGTTAATCTCCTGACAGGTTTTATATTAACCTGAAAGAATCAATCCTGAAAATGATTTAAGATGACCTCTGATTTTTACGTTACATTAGTTTGAAGAAATCTCATCTGCCTTTTTGGTAAGTAAGATAAGCACATGCTGCTGTAATAATTTTTTGCACTGAAACAGAAGCAGAGAATTCACATTTCAAACAGAAGCTCTGTGAGATTCTTTCATCTGTTTTTGATGCCGAAGACTGCAGAGTGAAACAGTTCTTTTACTAAAAGTTAATTCTAATTTCCCATTCTAATCACTAGTAAAAGTTGAAAAACTTAACTATTCATTAAACAAAACCCCACAAAGAATTTAAAGTCAAGTTTCTATTTTACTTACAATATGATTTAAAATGAGATGAAGCACTGCAGATTTAACTCCATAACATGATTTAAGATATGATGATAAATTGCAGAATTCAGCTTCATGTTTTGTTTCCTGCTCTACAACTCTCCCCTTGTTATTTACAGACCATTGGATAACTCCAATAGCATTTCAGACTTCAACAGATCAATAGGCTAATAAACTGTATCCAAGTGAAACATTTTTAAAAACACAAGTATTTGTAACATTCTGTATATAATCTGGAAAGATTTCTAGGAAAAAAAGACAGCATCTGAGATTTCAGCTGTACAAAAATACACAGAAGGATGTTTAAAACTGAAAGTCTAAACCCACTAAAATGCTTACCTGAACATGGTAAATTCTGCTCTTTTGAACAACTGCGAAATATAGCAGTACCACTCACTGTATGCATACAAAACCAAGCTTACTGTGGGTTACTGGTAGAAGTATCAAAGCATCATAAAAAAGATGTACCCATGATCATGTTTTTGTCATGGGGAGAAAACGTACAAGCAACAGAAAATTAAATTGCTACAGTAAGTGGAAATCAGTATTGCACTGCAAGAATGACTAGCAACAATACAAAAGGTTAGCAGCAATAACTGTAAAATAAGTTCTATTTCTACACTTTTATTAGACGAAACTAGAGAGCAAAACCTCTTAGACTAAGTATACAGAAATATTAAAAATTCCCTGTAGTATTTATGAAAATAGTCTGATTTCTTTTACAAAAAATTCTTTACTTACTAATCCAAAGAGTGCATCTGTCCCTTGATCTCCAACTCCTATGAGAACACCAGGGCTGACTACCAGAACCACTGCCAAGTGCATTTAAAGGAAAATTAAACCACCCAGCAAATGGAAAAAAAACCTAAGTGCTGATGACAGAAGTGTGAATTTCATGTCTGTCCCAAATAATAGAATGCATTAACTATCAAGGCCAGGATAAAAGTAGCTTTACACTAGATAAGCATACCTGCTACACACTGGACACGTAAGATCACCTGTTTCCTGAAAGTTACTTGGTCATGGAATGTCTCAGATTGTACTAGTTTGAACAGTTACAGACTTGATCAAACTGCATGAATTTAAGGTTCTCAGTTAAACCTTAAGGAACTTTAGTAACAACATTTTTCATTTCTTTTATTTGCAAGTGTCAAGTATATCAGCAATCAACATTCTTTTATTACATTATTTGAGAAAGGGGAATGCTATGTGAATATGTAAATGAAAATCATTAGGGTTTTTTAAGAGATTAAGCCAGGTGGTCATGAGTTTTATGATAAACTCAGGAGAAGGGAGGCACAAGAAAGTTACGGGAACTCCCAGACATTCCACAGAAAAGAGTGACTTTGCAGAAAGACCTTCCAAAATCCCAGACTGCAGGGCGTATAGATTTCATTAACTACCTTTTCAGTCACATGCCTTTTTATACAGTTCCTTTATTAATACCCTTTTCTTGTTTAAGCATATATCTCTGACAGTATATGCCTTTTTCTCTAGGGAGGTGAGTACCTGTTCTTATGTAGTAAGAAATACAAATACATTTTTCCTAAACAAGCATCCTGATCAGATTAATTTAATCACATATTTATATTTACTGTTTTTACTGATGCTTCTCCATAATTGTCAAGTATTAGATTTACCTTTATAATTTTAATGTACTTTGTATTTAATGATTTTATATTAATAAAGATGTCTATAACCACCTCACTGAATATCATATTTCCTTCACTGCCACACTCGTGTACTCTCATCTTTTCTTCTTCTAACATTTTTGCAGCTTCCTGATACCAATTTTATCTATACATTCTTTGAGTAAAAACATCTAGGCATAATGTTTAAAAATGGTCTCCTGGTTCCCGTTTACTCCACTGGGAATGATAATGGAAAATATCTGTGACTTGGTACAGCAGAACAATGACTTGATGCAACCTATTAGACTACATCCTTCAAAGCTTGTTTTCAACAACAGAGAAATGAAATGTAGCATGGGGGCTAGTTAGATCTTGAACTTATTCAAGTATGTCTCTCAGTAGGAGTACTGAAGTAGGTGACTAAAGAACAGAGTCATAACAAAGATATGTTAGTGAAAAACACTTGACTTTCTTCCTTAGCTCTCAACATCCAGAATTCCTCCCTGCCCCCATATATTAATCAGCACTAATCCTCCTCCTAGTTGAAAAGCAATGTCTGAGGAGGGCAAGATTTCCTTTGAAAAGGCCATATGCATTTTATACACAACTTACTGTCAGAACAAAACCAACTCTGGTGGACGGCTAGTTTTTGTCTAATGGCCATTTATTTCCATTTCAGCTTTTATCTGAACTGAAGTCATCTTGGGTTCTGAAAAAACCTCTCAGCAAATTCTCTGACCAAAGAGACCCTAAGCATCTGAGAAATTATCTAAAATAAAGTCTAAATATCACACCTCCAGCTCCAATGTCACTGCAGACAGTGAGATTCTCTTATTGTGCCAACCATGAAAACACTTCTTCAACTGAAAAAATGTGGATTTAGTATCTATAAAAAGATCCTCCCAGGCCTAACATTCACTACATTCATAGAAAATATGTAAAGTGATCTAAACCTTTCAAAAGTGCAGAGAGACTTGGAGAAGGTCTACTAATAAGCAAACAGCTCATTTTGTAGTAATAGTAGAAGAACTAAGCAATAATCTCACTGTAAATGATAAGATTTCATTTCCAAATACTCAACAGTTCTTCTTGTGTACAAATACTAGTGGAAGGCAAATCTGTTCGTTGTTTTGCTTGTATGTTTGATAAAAGCTATTTCAAAACAATCAGAACAAACAGTACCCAGCTGGTACCTGTACTTACTCATTGCCCCAGTCCAGCCTCACTGTGAGGTGTCTCTTGACCTCTCGCACCTGATCCTGTGTCAAGTGACCTGACAGCAGCTGTCTACGTAGGTCAATGAGCTCATTCATCACATGCCGCAGTTTGTAGAAAAGATCTACCTTATGTTTCTGTAAAGGCATATTTTTGGGAGGAGAAGGGAAGAGAGTGAGGACGAGATAAAGAGGGGTGGGGGAAGAGAGGAGAGAAAGAGGGAGGGAGAGATTAATAAGTTTGGAAAGAGAAAAGGTGTAAGAAAGACAAAGAGAGATAAAGAGAGATTAATAAGTTACCAAATTTTCATTTATTACCCTACAGGAACATTAATTGAGTTTGTACAAGCTTTAAAATAGTTGTATCAGAAAGTAATGTTAAGTGATTATATTTAACCTGAGTAACTTTGTACTTGTAAAAATTTAGGCTCAGTCTGCTACGGGGTCCATTTTCTGACAGAACCTAATGGTGTTGATAAGAGGATTTATTATGTACAGCAGGGATCACTTATTCCAATCATACAATTAATTCAACATTTCAGATTTAAAGTAATGCAGAGGTGAAAAAGGTTCTTTTTCTGCCAGTCACTAACAACATAGCTCTGAAGAACAGCAAAAATGATTCACCACAGAAGAAAACCACTCCTAGTATTTTTCATATCTCACTTACTAAGATTGACACAGGTATCTATGTTGGGGGGGGGACATGAATATTTGCACTTTAATATAGACTAAAGCAATTAATGCTAAAACCCACCTACAAAACTACTTTAAAAGATTAATATTACCACAGAGTACAAAAAAACTCAAAACAAAATCCGCACCACACCAATCAGGAAAAATAAATAGTCTAAACATCACAATAATCCTTCCTAAAAGAAATACTCTTCTTTAGCATTCTTCAAATATGAGAGTGAAAAAAAGGAGGAGGAAGGGGAAAGCAAAACTAAACTCCCCATGTTCAGCCAGAAGTGTAAATACTTTTTGCCCCTGCAGGAAACAGACATATGGGAAGCTCACAGAAAGGGAAGTCTGAGGCTAACACCATGGACCCTAAGGTAAGGAAGCATGTCTAGTGTGGGGTGTCCCTGCCTGCGGCAGGGGTTTGGAGCTGGATGATCTTGGGGTCCTTTCCAACCCAAACCATTCTGTGATTCTATGAATTGTTTTACATATACATATGAAAATATTTTTGAAGGTCTCTAGGACTTTTTGTCTGTTAAGCTCACTGAGAGCAAAGGGTATGGTTGCTTTCCTACCCTGGACACTCCAGCATGGTGGATACGGCGGTGTTCAAGGCCAGGCTGGACAGAGCCTTGGGTGACATAGTTTAGTTGGAGGTGTCTCTGTTCATGGCAGGGGAGTTGGAACTAGATGATCTTAAGGTCCTTTCCAACCCAAACTATTCTATGATTCTATGTTCAAACTATTCCAGTATCTTCTAGGTAAGAACTGTGTGTCAAGGCAGGTCTTTTCTACATGGCCATGTCTCACACTGCATAAAATTGCCAATGCGCAATGAATGAGGATCCCAAGAAAAAGTAGAAAATTCCTCACTTGTATACAAAGCTTGAAGCGTCTGAATCTCACTTGAGAATCTCACTGACTGGGTGTCCTGAAAGTGAGACTTTCTATGTTAGCACTGTCCTGCTCATGTTTCTGCTTGTAAATGAGAGCTTTATAAAAGGTCTCTAAATAAAGATACTTGTGCTTATAAACTACATCTCACAGAATAACATCAAAACCAGAAGTGTTTTCTACTGCAACAAATCATTAGAAAAAAAATGTTTTACCAAAAATAGGTAAGATGAGATGAAATTCCATATACTTGAGTTTGTTTTCCTGAGAGACCCTAGCTTTGCATGACTTAGGAAAACAGATTTCAGTGCAATCCATTTTGATCAGCAATTTGTGAACTTCTCTCAACCTAATTACACATCTGTTTTACTGAAGCAGGTTTAAGCACAGGTGGAATCATCTGGCGATTTTATCAAACAATTTCAAGATGAAAAGATGCACAAGTTTTCAACTGTGCTTCAGTGTTGCTTCTGGTCCTGCCTGAAAAATGAAATACAGACACCAGATCTAATAGAAAGACATACATGTCCAGGGCTGAAAATACTTACTGTAGGAAGATAATCATGCATAGCTATAAGTATAAAATCACTAGATTTGTGGTTAGGTCTTATCACTGGATGTGGTCCAAAGTAAATCCTATATAAGCTGAAGACAGGAAATATCCACAGTAATGCATTATTAATGTGAACACAAATAGGTTGTAATTTCTAACACAAAGTAAAGACAACAGAGTCTGTGACTATCAAATGCAAATATGGTCTATTCTTTTCCCCTGCTCCAGCTGGGTTCTGCTCCTGGGCTGCAGTACTTCAGGACAAATCTGCTCAGTGTGCCCCTTTCCTCAGACCACAGACAGATACCTGCACACTTCCTCTTGCTCAGGCCGGTGTGTCATGGAACTGCTTCTCTTTTTCTCCTCATCCTCACTACCTGCATGGCTGTTTGCTGCTTCTCAACCCTGCACTCACCGAGGCGCTGCCAGCTCTGCTAATGGGCTCAGCTGTGTGCTGAGGTGGGTCTGTGGTGGAACCAGCCTCTTCCCACAGAGCCATGGTGCACACCTGGGCTCAGCCCCAGCGCAGGTGATGGGAGTTAAGGGGAACCACAGACCCACCCCGCACTTGCACCAACACAAAGATGCTTCTTGCTGCAGCACAGCAGCACAAGCCCCCTGCCTCGTGCCTGCAGTGGTTCCGAAACGCTAAGGCTGCCTTTGTCACTCTTCTCTAAAGAAATACGTCATATGAGAATATATGGAACACTGTATCGTGGAGGATAACCTATTTATAGTCATTTTGTCACCACAACTTCATTTAACAGTACTATAAAGAAATCAGAATTTGAGATCTCTCAGGAGCAGTCCCTTAAGAAATTTCCTATAGCATTGCCTTAGGCTATAATGGCAGAGAAGGGCACCAAAAATTATTTTTTTATAAAAGCAAGTGAACAGCTTTTCTCAGGTTCCTTGTTACGGATTTCAGTACCTAAATTAGATATTAAAGCCTGCAAACATCAACAGCACATGAAAGGAAACACTAAAGCTGAAACAACACCAAACTCATCCCGTTCAGTTTTGTCTCAATTTTTTAATTAAGCAAACTATTTTATAGTAAAGCTCTGAGATGGAATTCAGAGTTGTGCAGTATTTATAGCTTAACCTTACCACAAATCTCTACTATTATTACCATACAAAACTTAAACACTACCTACCAAATTAGTATCCAAGTGCCTGTTGATGAATAAAGATCAGATTTTACAGGCCAAAACAAGGATGTCTCAAATAGGGAAGGGAACTGAAATAAAACTTGTGGGGGAGACGTGGACACTGCACAGGTACCAAACCTGCCACCCTCAGAAAGCAAAGCAATTTGAGTATGCAATTTGTACTTGCACATATTCTTGCAGTCGATGTGTATGTCTAGACATCTAGTCCTGTTTTATCATAGAGCTAAAATGGGCTTCAATACCAGTTAAAAATACAGAAAAGAAATAGGAAAACACAAGATCAAGCAAGACGAAGTTGAGTAAATTACACCTTCTCTCAATTAAAACTACAAAGTACATTTACAAAGGGTTGTGGTACCATCCTGGAGTCTGGGGTTGAGCTCACACTTGTTTGACATCACACCATTGAGTAGTCAATAAATAACATTAGTCTTTCAAAGAAATCACAGTCTAAGAAAGGAGAGCACCTCAGTTTGGGTTTATTTCCATTCTTCTAACCTGAAGTTCTCTATTTACTAGCTCTCTACTTATTAGTAAGGATAAGTTAACATGAATAGTATCTATTTGCTTCTATAAATATTCAAAGTTTTCAGTTTCAAACAGTACTTACTGTACTATAAATCTGTTTTAACTTGATTCTATGCTGTATTCAAAGTGTATTAAAGCAGAATAAGTTAGTGACAGAAAAATAAATTCTTCAGACTCTTTTGCCAAAGAAAATGTGCAAAATAGCTTAAGATGCTGACACACAACAAATCGAAAACTTCAGAGGTAAAATGAATGATGGAGTATCAATAAAGAAAGCAAAAGCAGAGCAAACCAACAAAATAAAGCCTTTGCAAGATAAACAGAGATGTTGCTACAAGCCTTCCCTTTGCATTAAATGACATGTCTGAATGACCATATATCAAACTTTAGCAGTAGAGTAACTTTCTGATGGCTATACTATGTCCACTTGCTTCTTCCTTTTAAGATAAACAGAAAAGAGTAATTATTTGATCTGCTCCAAAACCCAAATTTCATATTTAAATCAAAGCTATCTACCAACAAGTCCAAAAACCTGGTATGTTTTATCTATAGCAAACCAAACTAATACCCTACAAGCTTTTCGTAACTATAAACATCACGGTGAGAAGAAGTCAGGTAACATTACAGCAATAGCAACATTTAAGGTAATGCCACAACACAGAAGAGGGCATGTCCTCCTAATGATTTCAAGAACTAATAGCTTTGATAAGGGTTGTTTTCCAAGACCTCCATTACTGTCTATGAAGGGCAGTAGGCAATATTTAAACCTATTATCACAATGCTCTGAATTTAACAAGTCAAATCATCTCACGTTCAGAGCTCTTCACAGAATATTATGAAGGGTTAGTATGATATTGTTGCCCTTGTTCAAGTTGAGAACTTTTTTCCTATTTGTTTGTATCATAGAATCATAGAATAGTTAGGGTTGGAAAGGATCATCTAGTTCCAATCCCCCTGCCAGGGACAGGGACACCTCCCACTAAACCATGCCACCCAAGGCTATGTCCAATCCGGCCTTGAACACCATCAGCGATGGAGCATTCACAACTTCCCTGGGCAACCCATTCCAGTGCCTCACCACCCTTAC